>JBBBDQ010000885.1:110000-220000 GCA_037127315.1 Ascarosepion bandense | reverse complement strand
ATTCAGCGTTGTCGATGATGACGACTGGCCCATTAAAATTGTCAACCTGATTTCTGTCCCTTTTTCGCTTGCCCTTCATTACTATACGCCCTCCATTTTCACTCTTCGCCCTTGTCCCCCATTTCTCTTCCTAAACTATTTCTCACTCTCTCCCTCTCCCTCTCTAAATTCATTTACACTCTCCTTTAGTATGATTTGGTCTTGCAAGTACTTATGAAATATTTTATTTACAGACAAGCGTACACACACTACAAACACTTGTCAGCTGTAATGACACAACCAGCATCAAGAACAGGCGCTCCGGCAAGAAGTTTTCATTTTTGCACACACACACACACACACACACACACACACACACACACACACACACACACACACACACACTTGTATAGACTGCACATAATCCCTTTCTTTCTCTCTCTTTCTCTACACGCACATATACACACATACATATACATCCTTGTGCAAATTGAAACAAATGCTTTAGTTTCCTTTTATCATACAGTCAATTTTAGACCCATAGGAGTGCAGGGTGCTATTGATTTACATTTTTCCTCTTATTAGGACATTTACAGTGGCGTGCAGCAATATGAATCTATTTTCGGGGTCAATGATGAAATTTGTTTGACCTTGAAAAATATTGCGTCACCCATGATTGCAATAGATTTTTATCACGCCCTAGCACTATTGTCACGACTGTCGATTAGTTGTCCTACGGCCATTGTCTGCGATGGACGTTACTCCAAGAAAGCGTATGAAAGTTTTAACGCTGCACGAACACACTGGCAAGCCTTACATAAAGATCACGGATATTGTTGATATCAGCCTTTTAACTGTCAGTAGTGTCATCAAGGTGAAGAAACAAACTGGATCCATCAGTTCAAAACGTAAAGGAAAATGTGGCCGGAAGAGAAAAACAACGCCAAGAGACGACGATAGATAGATAGATAGATAGATAGATAGATAGATAGATAGATAGATAGAAATTGACTGAGATAGACATGAACATATTGAGAGACATAATTAAATAGATAGATAGATAGATAGATAGATAGATAGAAATTGACTGAGATAGACATGAACATATTGAGAGACATAATTAAATAGATAGATAGATAGAAATTGACTGAGATAGACATGAACATATTGAGAGACATAATTAAATAGATAGATAGATAGAAATTGACTGAGATAGACATGAACATATTGAGAGACATAATTAAATAGATAGATAGATAGAAATTGACTGAGATAGACATGAACATATTGAGAGACATAATTAAATAGATAGATAGATAGATAGATAGATAGATAGATAGATAGATAGATAGATAGATGTAGGGTGTTTCATTAAGAATTGGATCATGTTATTTAAGCCATGGTTGTTATGGCATGTATTGAATGCAATAGATGTCGAAGATTTGTGGTTTCAACAGGACTGCACTACATGCCATACAGCCAATGCAGCAATGGCTTTACTGAATGAAAAATTCTCAGGTCCCATCATCTCTCGAAAAAATTATGTCAATTGGCCATCACGATTGTGTGACTTGACGTCTTTAGATTTCTTCGTTTGGGCTCATCTCAAAAGTAAGGTCTATGCCAACAAGCCAACAAGAATTCAAAAGCTGAAGGATGAGATAATAAAGCATGTTGGTGATATCGAGGAGCAACTATGCAAAGACGTCATCAAAAATGTTGAGTGTCAAGTGGAAATGTGCCGCTGAAGCCTTGGTGGACATTTGGGCGATATTATTTTTCACACATAATTGCCATGACTCATATAATATGAGCTAATATTGAAATCAATAAAATTTTACCAATAACACTGTTTTATTTACGGCTAACTTCGATCCGTCTTAATGGAACAACCTACACATAGATTGAATAATTGAATGACAAAATTGAAAAATGTCACACTTCATGCTTTCAGTATTTATTCTTTTTGGCAATCCTTGCAGTTGACAGAGTAAATTTCTTCTTCTGCCTGGATTGTCCAAAAGAATATATTTGAGAAACCACAGGAAATTAAAAAAAAAATCAGTATATGAATACAAAAGAGACATTTTAGAAAACAACACACAAATCGCATCGCTTGTTCAGCGTAACGTAATTGACCACAGTTTTGACATAAATAATGCGACTCTAATTAAAAGAGAAAATAATTCACTAAGACGAAAATGCACAGAAAGTGGTTTAATCATTAGTTCAGTCACAAAAAAACAAAAAAACAAAAAAAACTACTTTCCGATTCTTACAACGTTTCACCATTCTTGGAAGATGTTATGTTATCACAATGTGGGAGATTTAAAAACAAAGGTGATGGAAAGAAAAAGAATATAAATGAATGAATTTGGATGGATTGCAAAAAAAGTTGTATATGAAATATTGAAACGCCAACAAACCCAGTCCGATGAAGCCCTAACAGTTTTCCATTTTGTCTTACATTTTTCCCAGTATATGTAATTAAATTAATAAATATTTAAATTAATAAATTTTTGTTTTAGATCGTTGCTGATAAAGCGAGAATTTTCTCGCTGAAATAGCTATTTAACAAAATATAATTTTCGATATTTATTGATATAGTATATATATATATATATATATATATATGTGTGTGTGTGTGTGTTCTACAAAACTAGAATACATTTTTAGTTTTCTAAAATAAAAAAGAATAAAAACAACAAAAAAGATTCGTTAAAAGCTGACTAAATCAACCTTCTCACTATAACTGAACATTAAAAAAAACTTAAAATTCCTCCTTTTTAGGATTAAATAACTTACAGAGATTGATATGCTGTTAAACAAAACTCAAACGCAAACCCAATAAGTCACTGGATTCTGAAATCCCAACTCTTTGGGTCAAGTCAATGGATCCAACCAACGCTTTTATCTACTGAGCCATATGTCCTCAATGAACTGGTGATAGTAGTGGTGAAAAAAACTTAGAGAGTTGATTTAAATGGAGATAACTGACATCTAGAAGTGTCGTGACTCATCAAACGAGAACATTCTGCCCTAGTGATCGAAATAAAGGGTCCGATTTAAAATACTACGCTCCGACGTTCTTCAGTCAGCTGAAGAAAGTCGGAGCGTACAACAGCCGAAACGTCGTGAATGTAACAATGAAGATGGAGACAACAGTCCGAACAATGTGATTAATATCGATACCTCATCTTAGAAATATCAACAAGTTTTGTTCTTTTTCTAGTAAAACAATTGTCGGCAAATAACGAAGTAACATTAAACAACTACAAACTTTACTTGAAATTATTTTGTCGACAGACAAATATGTTTAAGAATAAATGGTAACTCCTTACCATTTACAGTGAACACATTGTGAACGACGGCACCATCAATTTTTTTTTTTCATCTTAATCAAGTGCACTCAGAATAAAGACAAGACAAATAGCTATAAAACGTATAATGTATGGATTAATAAAGCCCACAGTTATAAACATTAAAGATTTATTATCTCTCGCAAAAGTGTAATCGCTTCCGAAACGATTCTTTGCACGTGTACAAACACAGATGGGGAACAACAGACTGTTTATTTATACATTCCTGTCACATCCCAAATTAACTTACTAACAGAAAACAGTGTGGCCGTCGCCGTCACCCCCACAGAGAGCACCGTAGCAATATTGAGGTACGCAATGCGGATGACATATTTGGGATTAAAAAAATCGACATTCTTTAATGAGTGATTCAAGAAGCAGGACTAACGATAAACGTTTCCAAAACAAAAACTGTGGTCGGGATTCTTTTACAATCATTTCACCACCCGCAAGGTAATAAAGCCACTAAGGTACGAGAGGATACAGTCAGTCAGTCAGTTAAGTGCCATATGTGATACACGCTTGAGCGATTATGTCTCGAACGAGACATGACTGAGTCGAAGATTTTGCCGCAGTAGGTTGCTATTGCTTTCTGTGGTGAACTGGTTACCAACCAAAGCTATAGAACCCAATCTGTTCTGCTATTTAATCCATAGCTGGAAGGAAAAAGGGCGGATTGATACCTTTCCTAATGGTATTTGCGCGTAAGTGAATGCAACTAATTCAACTGGAATTCGAACTCTACTCCCCGATTTCTAGTTCCGAGCCGATATCTACTGCACCACAACGCACATCCTGCGGTTTACTGAGAGTGAAAAAGAATTAGAAGATATTACTGAAAAGAAAGGACAATAAAAGAACAGTTTTTCAGGAAGACAAGAGATGGCGATTACCGTTATGTTTAAAACCTTTGAAGATATGTGGAATTCCCTTCCAAATACTTGCTTCCCCAACAGCTACAATCTCCAGGAGTTTAAATGTAAGGTCAATAGACACCTCCTAACACACTAACTCGCACCCATTCTCTCAAACACTCTTCCTATGTACATCCTTACCCGTCTATCACCCTCCTTCTGACATTTCCTATATCTAATCACTCTCTCATCACCTTCCCCTATGTAACCCCCTTTATATTTTATAAATTTCAAATGAAAGCAGTACTGACTGCTCAGTCAATGAATACCAAATGTTTCCTTATAGGGAAATACCAAATGTTTCCTTATAGGGAAATACTGTATCAAATATGATACGAATGGCCATAGAGGGTTAATAGATAGATAGATAGATAGATAGATAGATAGATAGATAGATAGATAGATAGACTGAGATTAACCCTCTAGGGCCATTCGTATCATATTTGATACAGTATGAAAACAAGCCTTGAAAGAAATATTTTCCTGAAAATTTTTTTAAGAGAAATATTTTATAAATTTCAAATGAAAGCAGTACTGACTGCTCAGTCAATGAATACCAAATGTTTCCTTATAGGGAAATACCAAATGTTTCCTTATAGGGAAATACTGTATCAAATATGATACGAATGGCCCTAAAGGGCAAACTTTTTTTCAAGATGATTCTTATCCTAACTACGAATATCTATGTCATCGGCATATCCCTCCTCGTAAATGGATTTGGGAGAGAAAGCAAGATCGTTGTCTTTTATTGATAGATTCGTTTTGGATGTGGAATGGACTGCTTAAATGATCAGTGCTTATCTCTTCACGATTGTAAAGGCGGAGAGCGTAGTCTAGAAGATTTAACAGACTGCGGATTTAATTCCCTCCTTTTCGCACGCCTAATAACTAGACTTCGACTAGACCCGGTTACTGTTATCAGATTGGGCATAGCTTGTATCATTTGGCAGGACATAGATGTGAGTCATATATTTTCTCAATTTCTTCAATTTATTATTATTATTATTATTATTATTATTATTATTATTTAATCATTTCACCCCGAACAAGGCAGAAACGCCACTGATGAGCGGGGGCCTACATAACTGTAAAAAGATTAATTAGAAAAGAGTGAGGAGTACAAACTAGTTAAAAAGGAGCAATAGAAAGCTGAGAATGCAGGTGCGATGACAGATACATAGGTGGAGAGAAAGGGAAGGATATACGGGGTTGGGGAGAAAGCTAGAGTCCAGTGGTTAATAGATGAGTATCAACATTGTATTTAAATTTCTAGAGGTTATAGCAGTCAGGAAAGGAAGAATATGGGAGCGAGTTCCACAGGCGGGAAGTGCGAGAGAATAAGCTGCAGGAGTAGAATTGTCGTCTGCATTTGGCTAATCTGACTGTGAATGGGTGGGACTCAGTTGCCAGTCTGGTTGCACGAGTAAACACCTGTTGAGGAAGCACCAGTAACTTAAGTTCGTCCGAGCAGAAGCCATGAAAGTATTTATAGAACAGACAAAGGGGGGCCACATTTCGACGGTGGGGAAGTGACTGCAGTCGAGCTGCCAGATCAGTACCTATCACATTACAGACTCTCCTTTGGAGCCTGTCGAGAACACTGAGGAGAATGGCAGGGGCGCCTGACCATAAATTGCAGCAGTACTCCATGCACGGACGGATGGTTGACTTGTATATATGCAGGATGGATTCAGGCGGAAAAACCATCCTGGATGCACTCAGTCAGTTGATTATGTACGTGATAGACGCTTGGGCAATCAGGTCTCTTTCAAGACATGTCTGACTAGGCAGAAGATTTTTCAGCAGCAGGTTGCCATTACTTTCTGCGGTAGGTTACCATTACTTTCTGTTGGTTCCCAACTAAGGCTATAGAACCCAATCTGTTCAGGTATTTATTGTGACCTCGTCCCCAAGTTATTATGGTCTGTTGGGGCCAGAAATAAAGACACAATGACTGAATAGTGTTAAACAAATATATTGCAAAGACAGTAGTACAAACATATGCCAATGAACGATTATTAGCGCGTCTGTCAGTGTCATGCTGGAATAGATTCCACTCTTTCTCTGTCTCTCTTAATCTTACTCTGCTTCTACAAATCAGAACTGCTACTTATATATAGCTTTGACGAGTTCATGTGTCATATGGGTGAGTTATTCAACCCATAGCTGAAGGGAGAAAAGTTCGATTAATATCTTCTCTAAGGGTATTTGTGCGTAAGTGAATTAAACAACATCGTACATTATACATTATTATACACTAGCCACATCTTATTGCGTTGGATAATAAGATAATAATTTTAAATGAACATGTCCAGTTAGTGTGTGTGTGTGTGTGTGTGTGTGTGTGTGTGTGTGTGTGTGTGGAGAGAGAGAGAAAGAGAGGGAGAGAGAGAAAGAGAGGGAGAGAGACTAGAAATTTATCTAAAACTTGAAATGAAGCTTTTCACACCAATTATTTTTCTAGCAAAGCTGAAACGTCTTTCAGCTTTCAAATGCGTTTATTTTATACTTTTTCCAAACAATATTCGTCAACTGACTGAAAATCCTACATGAGCAAGAAAGAACTGGGAGAATTGTTTTTGTCAATTTTTACACCGTTACACACACACACATATATATATATATATATATATATATATATATATATATATAGATACTCGTCATAAAAACGAGAAAACACAAAAACAAACAAAGCAAAAGAAATAAGGTGGGTCTGAGCATCCAAACAGAAAACAAGAAAAAATAACCAAATTCAGTGAAAATAAACAATCATCCAGTACAGAAAATCCAAAAGAGAAAACCAGAAGCGAGTGGGAACTGATTCCAAGACTGGTCTTAGAATATGTATATATATTTCATGCAAACATGTTTTATTGAAACGAATTATGTTTTTATTTTTATAAGGATCCTTTCAAGTTCTCTAATCAATTTTCTGATGCTACGATGAAATTCATCAAAGAAGGCGCTATATATATATATATATATATATATATATATATATATATATATAATTCAAACATATTTCATTGAATAATATAGGCGTAGTATGTCTTTTTATTTTCATAATAATCCTTTCTATTTCTCTAATAAGTTTCTTGATGTTAAGATAAAATTCATCACGGAAAACGACGTAGTTTTTCTTACCCAGGTACTGTTGTTCTCCTCCTCAGGGGTGAATTACAAAAATAAACTTATTGTAACTGTGATCGTTATACAAGGGATAAATATAAATTTTAAAATAATTATAATAGTGTGCGTTCACGCGTGTGTTTTTTTTAAATCATCATTGATTTTATTATGTTGAATAATGTGTTATGGCAATTATGGCAATTTTATTATGTTGAATAATGTGTTATGTTCACGCGTGTTTTTTTTAAAAATCATCATTGATATTATTATAAATAATAAATTCAGTCCGATTGAGTCCTGAAGGATGAAACGCATCACAAGTAAACATTATTCACTTTGTCATACATTTATTTTAAACAGGGTGACATTTCTTACAGGATGACTCATCATTTTATTGGGTTGTCCGGAAAGTACATACTGATTTTTAATCGTTCATGATCTAACACGTTTGAACACAAATATATTGACAGACTAGCTATATAGCCTGACGTTGCTCGGGAATTTTTAGTGGTTATGTTGAAACGGTATGGTCAAATGCTTATTCAAAAAGCTCCAGTATGAGGTTACCGTGATGTGTAAGTTGAAAAAATGCGAAGTAAGTTTTAGTTTTTGTTGTATTTGTAAAACGGGATTCATTCTTGGTCAATTTTGCTAATAAATGGGAATAATGTATGTACAGTTGGAAGAACTGAGGCGGGCATTACGGGAGCCTGAAATATGATACAATGACGTTGCGACACAGAAGAAGTGGATGCATTGTCCCGGCAGCGTCGGGGCGGTTGACACCTTGTAGAAAACGTGAAATTGTTATGGAATATGATAAGGTAGAAGTTACAAAAAACACCCGATTTTTGTTGGAATACAACTAAGCGCTTGAGAGAAATAAACAATCGCAAAAAGCAAAATTTTCTATTAATTTTTGCCGCACCATTGTGTCAATTGAATTTTTGTTCGCATATCAGGGCATCTGACCTTATTCTATCAGTGACTCGATTTTGGTTGAGTTTGAGTGAGGCGTCTTAGAGAAATGCATAAAAGTGCACAAAAGACCACCCCGAATTATGTTTGTCGTTGAGTTTTTGATATTTTGTACATTGATTCGAAAATGTTTGTGTACATCAAATTTTGGACCTTGATTTATAAGTTACCTGATTCTTGTTGAATTCGCATAAAGCATATCGAAGGAGAAGAGTTCGTAAATTCTAAGCGTTTAGGAATATTTCTGCTGTACCCTGTAAAACGATTCGAAAATTTTTTGTGTATATGAAAGGTTCATGGCATGATCGATAAGTAACCCAATTTTGGTTGAAATCGAACGAAGGGTTTCGGAGGAGAATGGAGACACACAAAGCCACACACAGAGATAAACATCCATTTTTATATAATATGCGTACATTTTCAATTAGAGTACACTTTAATCTATCTTTTGCGAAAGAAATTCTAAAATTACTTAATTCGTGTCAATTTTGTATCCCTATGAAAACAGATTATAAGGTGCATTTTAGACAACTGATGCTTTTTTTAAAAATTTTATTACCATAAATGGAAAATGCTTCGCAAGTCACAAAAAAGATATGTGTTTGGACTGACAGAACTGTATGTAAGTGGTTATCTATATTTAGAGTTGGTGATTGTAGCCTTATTCAAGAACAACGTTCAAGCAGACACCCTCACTCTATAGGTGACAACCAAATCAAGACACTAATTGAGAATAACCCGCAACATACAATGCTGGAATTGGCAGAAACACTAAATTTATCCAAATCAACCATCCATGGGGACTTAGTGAAGCTTGGGTACTCAAATTGCTACGATGTTTGAATATCTCATGATATGAGTGGAAAGAATATTTTGGATTGCATTTCTATCTATTTTTGCAGTATAAATGCACTTTTTTCAAGCAAATTGTGACGAGTGATAAAAAAAATCATAGCAAAAGCGACATGAGCCAACTTCAGTCACCCCAAAAGTAGGTTTTCATTATAATAAAGTCATGCAGTACATCTGGTTACTCCTAAGTAACCGGTCCTGGGTATGACGGTAAACTGCACCCAGCAGCAAGGCCTCTGATTGGGAGGTTGTGAGGAGAATGGAACCACTCCTTAATTGCTGTTGTTCCCAGGTCCACCCTGACCCGGAGTGGTAGCACCTGTTAGAGTCCTAGCTATGGGCAAATAGTTAACCCCCAAACTGGGGTCAAAATACTAGGAAAACTTTTATCGAAATATATATATAAAAATAGACTTTCATAGAAAAATATGCATTTTTGAAAGAAAACTATTACCAACAATACTTTTTTGAAGAAAAAATGTATTGCCATAACACATTTTTGAAGAAAAAGATTACCATAATACATTTTTTAAGGAAAAAATTATTACCAGCAATACATTTTTAATACAAAACTAGAAGATGTGACAGTACTTTGTGCATATTCAAGCTGACTATACACGAGGACCTTAAGTATTCTGTCGTCACTTATACTTACAACATGACCAGCCCAATGAAGTTGTGACTGCATCAAAAAAGTCTCAGTTCCACCTGTGTTGCATTTTGCATTGCACACCCTATCGTAAAAAGGCAATGAAGTATTTACAAAAAAGACACATCGACGGAACATTACGACGATGGTAAATGATGAAGGTATATTTAAGCAGCAAATATTCATAAAAAAAAAATTAATTAAAAAAAACGAAAAAAGTCTGCCTGTTTAATTTTGGATTATATTTTTCCAATTTTAATTATCCAGAACCAATGTGGTGTCTGTGTGGTAATTAGAATTCTTTTCTTTGCATCCGGGTATTCTTTGGGAAGCTGGACGTTTCAAATGGTCTCGCGTGACGCCATGTTTAACGTCTATTGGGAACTGAACCCGCACAAGAAGAATTATTTCATTTATTTATAATGAACCTTATAATGATTGCGAAAGTCCAAAGTACTTGAACCAAACATTAATAATCTATAATTTTCAGACTGTTTATCAACAAATTTGAGCACAATACTCAACTTCTTCTTCCCCATTTGCTGTGTTCCTTCAGGACGTAGGCAATTATGGACTTCCACTTGGCTCTGTCTCTTGTCGCTCTCAACATTCTTTCTCTTGGTATCTCTCCCAAACACCGATCTGCCATCCATTTGCTCAGGCCTATCAAGTCGGTCAGGCGCTGCATTCCCCTGTCTTGCTTTCCCTCTAGCTGTCCTGTGAGTATTAAATTCTCCAGGCCCTTCTTCATTACGTGTCCCAGAACCCTCATCTGTTTCTTCCTTATGTTATGAGTTTTCTCCTAGTTTCCATCCTCTCCAACAACGTCGTGTTCAGTTCATGATATCCTCAGCATCCTTCTGTAAAATCTTATTTGAAAAGTGGAAAAATGTCTGCGTCTGTGTGTGTTTACCTATATAATAAAACACTAATCTTGTATGCATATTTGTTTGTTCCTGATACATAGCTTAAACGAAACACAATATTCAAACCAATTTAGGAGCATATTGTAACTTGAACGCCTTTTGGGGCAATGCCAAATTTCATTAAAATTATACTGGGACCGTTTAACGATTTTACGGCATTTTTAATAGAAAATTCAGTATTTGTTTTTTATACACATTCTTATATTAATCCGCATATATAAACAAATATTTGTTTATTATATTTCAACTATTATGTCTGAAAAGTAATGAACATTTCATAATAGATTATAACGACATTATTAAATAAATTTAAATATACATAATACTAAATAGATTTATAAAATTCATTACACTGTACGAGAATTTTTTCATAAAGAACTATATAGGAATTTTGGCAACTAATTGATAGGTGAAGAAAATTTGTGAGTGTACTTGCAAAATGTAAAGTGTATAACCGGAAAATTTTTGTTAAATAGTTTGATGAGAAAAGTATTAAATAAATGCGTGTTGTTTTGTTACCGTTAGGTATTTTGAAATCAATTTGAGGAAGAAATAAGTATGTATAATAAAAAAAAATAAAAAATATCATTTAGAAAAAAAGGAAACTAAGGGCACAAAAAGAAGGCAATCCTACGTTATTTCACTATATATAAATCTCTTAAACCAGCGATTGGTGTTTGATTTTTTTTTTTTTTAATGACCTTCATCTTTAAAAATTATATGATAAATACTAAAACTGGTATTATTTAAATGGAAAGATATTTAGTGTGATATCTGTTTGCAATTCCATTCTAAAAAATGTAACTTTTTCCTGCAGGGCAATTTTTGCATTAAAATGATGTTTCAAATTAAACTTAATTTAAAGTTTTGGAGCAAAGATCAGTCAGTCAGTTAAGTGCCATACGTAACTGAACAGAAGATTATCCCGTCGTACGTTTACTTTCTGCGGCAGACTGATTGCCAGACATGGTTACATAATCCAATCTCTCCTGCTATTTAACCCATAACTGTAGGAACGACACGGATTAATACGTTTCCCAAGCGTGTTTGCGAGTAAGTGAATGCAAGGAATTTCACTGGAATTCGAACTCGGCTACCCGATTTCTCGTTCCGAGCCGATAGACTTATATTATTCTAGTATTGTTCATTCATTGTTCGTTATGAAAGTCTATTGTTTGATAATTTAATGCCTATCATTGTATTTCCAGCTGAATTACATTAAGATGAATTGTTAAAACTATTAAATTGATTTCAATAGTATAGTAATAATTTTAATATGTTTGAACATTTTGTTGTTTTGTATACCAGGGGCTGCATTTTGTGTACCAGGGGCTGCATTTTGTGTACCAGGGGCTGCATTTTGTCACAAATTCTGTAAACTTTTCCATTTATTAATTTTTTTTATTGCGTTTGATCGAAGAATTATTGCATAATGTGAATTATGCCGACTTTAAAGTTTCGTGAATTCGTGAAGAAGAAGCCAATTTATTATAAAGCAAATGAGCAGACATCTACTCAAGTGCACTAAAAGGAAGTTAATACAATCAGTTTAGTGCCATATGTGATACACGCTTGGGCGATCATGTCTCGAAAGAGACATGACTGACTGGACAGAAGATTATCCCGCAGTAGGTTGCCATTGCTTTCTGCGGTAGACTGGTTGCCGACCAAGGCTATAGAACCCAATCTGTCCTGCTATTTAACCCATAACTGGAAGGAAGAGACGGATTAATACCTTTCCCAAGGGTATTTGCGCGTAAATGAATACAATGGATTCAACTGGAATTCGAACTCGGCTCCCCGGTTTCTCGTTCCGAGCCGATATCCACTGTACCACAACGCACATAAAAAATAATTAATCACCTGCAAATAATACAACACGCTAAAAAAAGGTCAACGCAACAAAAGCAACCAAAAGCAATTAACCATCTGTGAAACCAATGACATAGAAAAATATTAAATTACACCAAGCTTCATATACATAAGGAAAAGACCGGGAAACATCAGCAGAAGCAAAAAAAAAAAAAAAAAGCCTCGAGGTGTGAGGGCATCGCAATACTGTCTTCGCGAAACTTCGAAGTCGGTATAAATTTGCTCAGTGAAGTGAAAAACTTCTCCACATTATATATATATATACATGGTGGTCATAAAGCTACTGTACGATTGCTTATAGTAAAAAAGCAAAGAAGACTCAAACAAAAGAAAAGCAATACACATGACACCGAAACAGGTTCACGACTGTAGCTTATAAATCATCAAAGTAATAATAAAGACTGTTATGTATTTATCTTGCACATGGAGAGATTGATAGTAGCAAAGCAACGTCGGCTCATTTCATTCTCTTTACTACCAGTTATTAAACATTACTACCAGTTATGAATGCTCTTGCTGCGTGTTCGTTCTGTAACAGTGCCTTATTATTTTATTTTATTTTATTTTATTTTATTTTATTTTTTTTTAATCATATCACCCCAAGCAAGGCGGTAACGCCACTGATGCGCAGGGGGCTACGTCAGGGTAAAAAGAATGGAAAAGAGAAAACCGGAAACCGCATCCTAAACAGGAAACAAGGGATGAGCCTCTTCACCCATTCAATAGATGTGGGTGGAGTGTGAACTGGGCGATAGTTTAGTCTATCTACTCCAATTGAAAAAAAAAAAATAAAGGAAAAGAGTGAAAAGATTGGAAAAGAGAAAACCGGAAACCGCATCCTAAACAGGAAACAAGGGATGAGCCTCTTCACCCGTTCAATAGATGTGGGTGGAGTGTGAACCGGGCGATAGTTTAGTCCGGTTCACACTCCACCCACATCTATTGAACGGGTGAAGAGTTTTCTGCAATAATTGTGTCGTCGAGTAGTGAAGAATATATATCAAATAAATTGCAAACATTGTGTCTGCTTATATTTAATAAAATCCATTCATACTCACGGATAATCTTTCGCGTATTATAATTGAAAGATGTCAGAAATAAGCTGTAATGTTGACATATGTTGTTATCATTCATTTTTCAATGTACTCAAGTACTTTCAATCTCCTTCCAAGATCATCTTCAGGGATGTGGGTTATGGTAACAAAAAATAACCAAGAGACTGTTGCTAAAATTACTGTAAATTTTGTTTTTCTGCTTCAAATATAACGGTTGAAAAATTGTTTAACGTTCATTAGTACGTGAAAATTAATCAAAATAGAATTTTTTAATATGTTATAATGAAAAGTCATCCACGTGTTAAAGCATGAAAAAACTGTTCTTTTTACAAACATTTTAGAACACTACTACATTATTCATAGCTGATTCTATTAATTGACGGTTTAAGTCTTTTAATGAATATTGCCTCGAGTGTTAATCGATATCTTACCACCAGTTATGGGTTAAATAACAGGACAGATTGGGTTCTATAGCCTTGGCTGGCAACCAGTCTACCGTAGAAAGTAATGGCAACCTGCTGCGGGACAATCTTCTGACTAGTCAGTCAATTCTCTTTCGAGACATGATCGCCCAAGCGTGTTTCGCGTATGGCATTTAACTGACTGACATCAATATATATTTTGCTGTCATTTTAGACGGTATATCGATAAAATATTTTGTCATTTTTGACGGCACGGGCCGTCAAAATGCTAATGCTACTGAAAAGCTTCCATTGAAAAATTTTCAATGGAAAATTCTGGAAAAAACAAGAATCTGTAAATCATTCTACGACATCTGCCCTCCGTGCCTGAATGAAAAGCTACAGATTATAAGGTTCCTTAAAAATAAAGTGCTGCTGAATCTTAGGAATTAATTAACAATTTTATTTGAACATCGAAAATATTTTTCTATAAAATTTAATTACTTACAGTTGTTTCTTTATAATTCATGCTCTAATATTACATAAAAATTATTTTACTAAAATAAATGACCCTCACAGTACTTATTTGGTTTTCTTAACTCCAATATACTTTAGTATACCATTATTACTTAATTCTCATTCTAGCCTAAACAATCCAATCCTTTTAACTGATGCAGTAGTACAAAATCAAATTAAAAAAAAAAAAAAAAAAAACAAACAAACAAACAAACAAAAACCTAAAATCCAACCTCCTGTTAAAAATTATTGTCTACCCATTTTAATTATGTATGGTCCCAGTGTGCATCGTACCAATACAAAATTAAAGACATTATGTAGGTACCTCTACTTTTCAGTATAAATTTTCGATGCCTGATTTTAAAATGAAATTTTGAAAATAAGTTATATTTTAGCATTAAAATTAGCTTTAATTGAAAGTCAAGAGATTAAATTTAGTAATTCCAGTAAACAATATACGCTGGCGTATTTTAAAGCGAAATTATATTGATTGGAATCTAAAATTTTTCAGATTAAAAAAAAAAGTTTAAATGTACCGCCATTTTTTTTTTGATTGATCGACACATATGTAAACATTAGCCACATTTCTGTTTTAAAAATCTGGCAAAAATAAAATATACGTCGCTGACACGTTTTTGAAGTCATTTTTTTAATTAAAACTTACCTTTATCAGATTTCAAACAATTATACTTGCTTACTATCTGAATTATTCGGTAAAAGTTTTTATCAGTTACGGTAGTTCGAGTATCAGTGCTTATCTCAAGTGTTGACAGATTTAATGACAACCGAAAGCTGTCAAGAAGGCTAAATTAGGGAGGCCAAAGGCAAAACAAAAAAAAAAAATAAATAAATAAACGAATCTAATTTTTTGATGTAAGGGAAGACAACCCTTGAATAACGTGACCTTTTAATGAAAAATGCCACGTACGGCCACCCGTACAACTAAAGATACGGGCTATCAAAATGCACGCAATTAAAATGTTTTAAGTATTTTAAAAATCCATTGGCTTAATCATTTGTATTAAACTTTTAAATTTTCGATTAGTAATTGTAGTCTTTATGCATTACTTACATACCCTAGCCGGCCCAATAGAGGAAGAAATTTAACAATAATTTTGAAACTTTTTATATATATTTTTTATATATCATTAAAAAATGAAAAAAATGAAAATAACTCTTGTAAAAATTAATTATTCATTGATGTTTTTTTCTTTTCAGACTATGATATGCTTAATTTATATTGTTCATAAAAGCAATCAGAAGTTTATCCACATAAAAATTGGCATAGTTATTGCATTTTTCGCAATTCGGACCTATTTTTTAAAAAAACGGGCTCCATTAGAGAAAAAAAAACTGTTGATTCGCATTCCCCAATGACTACTGAATTTAATTATATTAGGCTTATTGCTGCCCAATGTAGAACTTTTAAGTATTTCTAGAAATTAATTGGTGGGGAGTAACATATGTAAAAAAAAATATATTTTTACCACTATTTTATACAAAATTGATATCGATCAATGAGAAATAAGTCCTGAAATTTTCATCAAAATCCGACCATTATTTGATTTTTGCAAGAATTTCCAAATTAATGTGTCTTTCACGGTCAAAAAATGTGCATTGTACAATATTACGTTTTTTTTTTTACTTAATAAAGTTGCGTCAATTTAGGTCTCGCACTGACGTAAGAAAAAAAAAAGATTTTTCTACAAAAAAAACCGAACGTGTTAGAAATAATTAAAAAATTTAAAAAATAACTAAAAAAATTCTTTGATCTATCCTCTTAATGATAATATAAACATTTTGCCGATAAAACTTAGTTTTTATTTTGTTTGGCACCTTTTTCCTTCATATTATGCTGTTTATTCAGCGATTTTGTGGAGGTACCTACATTATGTTACCCTTTGTACCCTTTCACTACCCAAATTTCAATTTCCATAGTTCAACATAATTCTAGCCTTTGATTGAGCAATATAGATACACATACAAGCATATTGTTTAACTTCCTCCAAATCAGTCAGTTGCGTGCCACACATGATACACGCTTTGAGCGATCATGTCTCGAAAGCGACATGACTGATTAGGCAGAAGATTATCCCGCAGTAGGTTGCCATTGCTTTCTGCGGTTGACTGGTTGTCCACCAAGGCTATAGAACCCTATCTGTCCTATTATTTGACCCATAACTGGAGGGAAGAGACGAATTAATACCTTTCCCAAGGGTATTTGTGCGTAAATGAATGCAAGAAATTCTACTGGAATTCGAAATCGGCTTCCCGATTTCTCGTTCTGAACTGATACCCATTGCACCAAAACGCACACCCTCCAACTAGCACTACTTAGTTTTCTAAAGAAATATCTTTCATCATTTATTTTAAAATATCACCTGAAGAAAACAGCATTGTTCTGAAACATGAAAATTTTCTGTAGTGATATAATGCTTTTATAAGGTATTGAAATAACAAAATTACAATATTAAGCTCTACTTTGTATTGAGCACTCTTTATAAAAGTAAATGCATGGACAGTGGGTTTTAGTGTATCTGTTCTTTCACTAACTTATAATATATATATATATATATATATATATATATATATATATATATATATATATATATATATTGTCATCCGCAGACAGATCTGTTTCGCCGTATCACAGCTTATCAGTACTGTTAGATTCCGATTGCTTTTTTAACCAGGATTGAAACCCGACCGAAATGGCGTCAGTCGGCGACTCTATCCCTGGGCTATGAGCGTTCGGTGGAAGTAGGCAGACTTTTTAGCGCATATCATTATACGCGCCCAATATATGTACGTGAGTTAATAAATATACATGTGGGTATACACACAAATATACATACATATATTAAATGTTATTTTAGTGTTAATAAAACCGTGCTCAATGTAGTATAAACAAACAAAGCTATTAACTATATATATTAATAAATATACACATAATCCTACGTCTGGTGCACGACTCTCAGTTTCATGCACTACGCAATCATCAGGTTCATATTACAAAGTGACCATTTCAGAGATTTGAATTTAATTTTACTCGATGTTCGTTAAAGTTAAATCTCACAGTTTTTAAAAATTATTAAGTGTATAATACAAATAAACAAAAATTACATGAAGATAAATAATTAAAATTATAAAAATTAAAATTCAGGGATATAAATCACAATTATTAAAGGTGATTCATAATCATTATTAATAATAAATATTTGCAGGAAAAATAAAGAAAGAGAGAAAGATAAGAAGAAAGCAGGGAAGTGAGAAAGAAAAAGAAAAAGCATAGGGGAACCTGTATTAATGTGGGCCTAAGTATTTGAGTATTTTTTTTAATTTGAATTTTATATATATATATATATATATATATATATATATATATATATATGTGTGTGTGTGTGTGTGTGTGTGTGTGTGTTTGTGTGTGTGAGCGAGAGAACAGAGAGAACGTATGTATATTTGCGCATGTGTGTGAAAGAGAGACAGATAAACGGAAAAGACATACAAGTGAATGTTTTTATAAATGCATCCTGACAGGAGGTATCTTTTTCGAAACTGACTTTAAATGTTATTGTCGAAGTTTCCCCTAATTTTTAAATACCATGCAGTTGTCCGGCAATCATTTGAGAAGAGGCAAATATTTGACATTTTCAAAAAGCGAAACCTTTGAAGTTATATCGAAATATTATTCAGCAGGGGTACAGGGCGAAAATCCCTTGGTTATCTCGTCTGCACATATCACCCTAAGAGGAAGCAACTGCTGTAAAGTTAAAATGAATCGACTTTTTCTATGTCTGGTTTATGACAAGGATGTCTATAGTGGTAACAGCTTTTTCACGGTTGATACTGCTGTTACGCGAGAGTAGTTTTCCTGAATGCTGATTCACCAGTACGATTCTCCGTCACGTATCGCAAAATGCCAGCGATTAGACGTTTTCGCGCGCAGTGAATATATGCCAGGTGTTCCAAAATTCGAAAATGTTGCCATTTTAGATATAAAATTGAAAAACAGAGAAAGTAATACCAGTGCTCAGTTTTAAAGTTAAGTATCGCTATCAATAGGACATACACACATGTACATATATATATGAAATTGCTATGGTACCCTTCTACGAAGAATGGACTTTTCCTCTTGTCATATATAATTATCTGCGTGACTTCCGGTAAGCCAGTTACTAGTCAGCCAATACGCAGCGTAACTGTACGGTACGTTCGAACTTACTTATTTCTAGTTACTTATTATTAACACTTCCTTTGTATCTATGTTCTTGTTATACTAATACACTGTTTTGAACCTACCTGCTGGTTTCCGTGTCTTACTTCCGACCAAACCGGTCACTGCAACTTTGTGGCGAAGTTTCGCTACAACACAACAAACTGGCGACGAAGATTTGTGTTAAGATTTGACACAACAAATTGGAGACGAAGATCCACAACAATAATGAATGTGCAGAGGTTTTTCACTTAGCTGAGTAGTGTTGTTCCAGTCATGCTGACTTCGAAGTTTCGTGAAGGAATTATTGTGAGGCTTTCACTCTTGCAGGTTTTTTGAAGATTTAATACATCACAATAAAGCCTTCACTACTCAGCTAAGAGAAACACTTCTCCACATTAATTATTTTAACGCTCTATCTTGATACCGATCACATTAGGACAAAAACTGCTTGCCTAAAATGCCTTTCTACGAGTAAACTATTGAAAAAAAAACATCAATTTCGGCACTAAGCAATTTAACGTTACACACACACACAATATATATATATATATATATATATATATATATATATATATAATATTTTTATAGGTAGAAAATTTAATTAAAAAGATTAAAGGGTGTAGCTTAATGTTACACATTATAAAATAATATAAAACGAAGCAACCGGTTTCGTTCCCGCTCGCCGGGCCGCTACGGAAAGATTTAAATTTGGATTAAAATGAAGAAGTGTATGAAGGAAAATGAGAAGAAAAAATATGAATACAAACAACTAGAGATTAATAATAGCGAACCCCAACAAACATTCACACAGGGAAGGTTTGCGGGACCCAGTATACAGAATCTCCAGCAACTTGAGATGGAATAAAGAGTGCGACCGGTTCACAACAGTAAACCAATCAACACTAAAATTAGCAGCACACTCTATATTATTTAATAGCTGCTCACAAATGGCGGAACCGTAAGTATTTGGGACAAGTAATAATAGAAAGTGTGCTGCTAACTTAAGTGTTGACTGGTTCACTGTTGTGTCTCGGTCGTACTCTTTATTCCAACTCAAGTTAACTGGAGGTTCTATATGTTGGGTCCTGCAAATCTTCCCTGTGTAAACAGTGTGAATGTTTGTTGGAGCTCGCTATTATTGGTCTCTAGCTCTTTGTGTTCATATTTTTCTCCTCATTTTCATTCACATACATATTTTAATCTAAGTTTTTAATCTCCCGTAGAAACCTGACGAGTGGGAGCGAAACCGGTTGCTTCGTTTTTATATTATTTTATATATATATATATATATATATATATATTGTTTCACCGGAAGCAAGGCGGTACCGCCACTGATGCGCAAGGGCTACATAAGAGACTATCCAGTTATGGGGGTGTCAGAGAAAGAAAAACAGAAGGATGGAAATACAGGTGTGATGACAGTTGCAAAAGTAGAGAGAAAGGAAAAAGAAAAACAAGATACACTGGGTGATGTAGAAAGGACGAGAAAAGGACTGGAGTCAAGTAGATAAGAGATGGGAATTGACATTGCATTCAAATTCCTGGAGGGTGTGACCACCAGGAAAGCATGTATACGGAAGGGAGTCCCACAGGCGAGAAATGCGAGAAAAGAAGGTGAAGGTGTAGAAGTGTCGGCTGCATTTGGTAGCTTTAACTGTAACTGGGTGAGACCTTGTTGCCAGTCTGGTTGCTCGAGTAAATTCTTGTGGATAGGGCACCAGTGACCTAAACTCGTCGAGATATATATATATATATATATATATATATATATATATATATATATATAATAAAAACCAGGTAGGAAAAAAGTGTCCTTAATCTAATTTTTCCTACCTGCTCTTTACTTATTCTATTCATCTTGTCAGATTTCAGTCCGTATATATATATATATATATATATATATATATATATAGGACATTGGCGATCATGGCTCCCGACAACCTAGCATCTAGTGCGGTTCTTAACAGTTTTTTTCCTTTTGCTAAATCTCCCCCCCCCCGCTTCCACCATTCATTTACACAAGCTTGTCAGGTAAGTGACTCACTGCCTTCTATCCCTCTTACTTTCAATATGGCCCTGTGATGGTTAAGTTTTCCAAGCCCTCTTTCCTCATGGTGTCCAAAGAATTTCAACCTTGTTGCTTATTCGCTGAAATTTTCAGTATTCGTCTGTAGAACCAGATTTCTGTTGTTTCTAGCTTTTTTCATCATCCTTGGGGAGATTGTCCAGTAACCACTCATAACAGAGGGTGGATATCAGATAGTCATTCAGCGTTCTTTTCTTTGTTTCTAACGGACATTTTCCGTTTCTCAGCACATTTGTTAGCTTTTTGAATAGCTGTTCGGATCTTTGTCACATTTTTCATCTTCCAGTTTTTGTCCTCAAGTAATCGATATCAAGACAGAGCGTTAAAATAATGTGGAGAAGTTTTTCTCTTAGCTGAGTAGTGAAGGCATTATTGTGATGTATTAAATCTTCAAAAAACCTGCAAGAGTGAAAGCCTCACAATAATTCCTTCACGAAACTTCGAAGTCAGCATGACTGGAACAACACTACTAAGCTAAGTGAAAAACCTCTGCACATTCATTATTGTTGTGGATCGTCTCCAATTTGTTGTGTCAAATCTTAACGCAAATCTTCGTCGCCAGTTTATTGTGGAGTTGTTGTAGCGAAACTTCCTAGATGTTTAAACTTCTGCACCTGTTTGATATTTATATGTCCGATTCGCCGTAACTCACATCTTAAGATTTTTCTATAGCTGATTACCATACTTTCTATCTTCTTACAAGTTGGAGATTGGTCCTTTTATCTCGCTTTCTTCTAACACCCTATCTAGTATGTCCTGTGGTTTCTTTTCTGAGTCGGCTATCAATGTCATCTGATATTGTTAACATTACACCTAACGATAATATATCCTGGTAAAATTCCCTGAAGATAGCGTCGCTGTAAAGGTCTAATAAATCTGGAAAGAAGCATCATTGCCTCACGTCACTTTCTATTTTTTGTATGTGAATGGTTTGCTCCCAGTATAACTTTCGGATTATTTTAACATCTTGACCAAATGAATTATGCTTTCCAAGCAGTTGTGACCATCTTGTATCAGGTTGCACGTTGTTACCACCAACTGAATATAAAATTCGATATGATAAAGTGGGTCAATATCTGGACTGGAAAATATGCAACTTTTACGGGAAGGAAACTGCAAGAAACTGGTATAAGCATCACCCAGACCCGGTTACAGAGAAAAGATCTATAACAATTTTATGGGATTTTACAATACACACAGACAGAACAGTCAAAGCTAATCGTTCAGACATTGGGATCAAAGACCACAAGAACTAGAATATGCATTCTTATTGACAAGGCTGTCCCTGCGGATTTTAATGTCTCTTTAAAGGTCTTCAAAAAGCTATAAAAATACAAGGATCTTGAATTTGGAATCTAAAATAAAATGTGGCACATGAGGACATTATCAATTCTAGTTGCAGTTGAAGCCCTCGCTTTGATGAGAAAGAATCTCGATAGAATCTTGAATGGATTTCTGGTAGCACAGACCTTAAAGAAATAAAAACAAATTTTACGCGCAAGTAGAAGTCACATATCACGGAGAGTTTTATCTAAAAAACTAGCAGTACGGCCCAGCATTGCTCGGGTGTAATGAAAGCTTTAAAACTAATCCATGGTCCTGGAGCTCAGACTCTTTGGAAATTGGCACGAAAGACTAAAAAGCAATAGTTGTTTCCAGTTAAAGCGAAACCGTAGACTGAAAGAAAAAGGAATGGATGTAAGTCAAATTTTGATTTCCTCGTATCGATATCAAATGAGTTTTTTCGTCGTAAACTGAATTTTGAAGGCTAAATAAGTCCTGAGTAAATGGTATCATGGCTGAGACTAAGAACTACAATTATACCTACTTAGAGCCAAACCCGAAGCAAAAACTAAATTAAAAGGGCTGAAAGAAATAAAGATATACAAGCAGATAGACAGACACACACACAAACATCTTGCCTTTTATATATATATATTATCGATTTTCTGCACTATTGTAAGAACTGCAACCTTGAAACTTCTGAATATCGTTTCTTATGTCTTTGTCTATGAGTGTATCAACTTTGATTAAAATCGGACCACTCCTTCTATAACCCGATTTTTTCGGTTATCCATTTTCGATATTTATCGGGGGTACCTCAACACAAAACCTAAGAACACTCACAGACGCTTATAGTACAACTGTGTAAATTTTCAAGAAAATCGGTTCAGCCGTTTCAGAGTCTATAGGTAACGGACACACACACACACAGAGACAAAGTTTCATTTATAAATAAGTTTAGATTTAGATATGTATGTGACCATGTTATGGAGCCATTTCTGAGCTGTTTGAGACATGGAAGGAAATGTGTATAGAACAGAAATCAAAGGAATGATGATAATACTTCTGACAATCACAGTCCATATTCGGCATCGAGTTTTGTCTATTTGATTAGGTTTTTTTATTTTTTTTTTATTAAGAGGAAACAACAAAAAATTACATCCATCGCTTTACGAAGATCAGTGGTTTTAACTCGACATATGATTATAAAACAAATGCAGAACTCACAATAAAAAAAAATGCATTAATTCAGGGTTCGACCCTACCTTTCCTTTGTTGAGAAAACTACCATTAAACCAGTGAATAACTTTTAGTAACTGTTGGTAATATTCGGCTATTTAGGGAACTGACTTAATTTTGTTATTTTTTTTTACTTAGTTTTAAAAGCATTACGTTGATTTTTTTTTTTAATTTAATTTAATTTTCTAAAGAAGGTATCTTTGGGGGGTCATATTACACGCACGGACGCGTGCAACAGTTTTTCTCAGCCTTCCCGACCTTCTATCAATCTTGTATTTATTTGTTTATACATCAATCTTTGCAAGAGGTTGCTCTATTTCTTTCTCCTTCTCCATTTTCTTTTTCCCACTTGTGAAGATGAAATAAAATATCACCTAATTTCAAACTCCTAATTTTTGCCCCGAAAATCCCTCACACCAAGAAAAGGAATTTCGAACACTTTATTTTTTTTCTCTGTTCTGGTTTCTGTTTGTCTCGTTCAAAATTTCCCACGTGCACCCGGGGTACAACAACAGCAGCAGCGTTCGTTTGAAACAACCCTATATGCATGCACCCGTTTGCTTTGTCAAGCGAGCAAACCGAAAGTAAGAGGCCAGATTTTATTGGTTTGTTTACTTGCTTGCAAAACACCACCCGAAGTCAAGCCCCATCACTCTACCCTACTTCTTTGTCTTTGGCAAGCAACGATGTCTAATGTTCACAGCTGTCTAAAAGTGGGGAATAAGACTTAAGTGATGGTGGAGAAGGCCGTTTATTTGACTTTGGAAAGAGAATTGTTAAAAAAAAAAAAAGCTCACAAGATTCTCCCACGATTTCTGATTAGTAAAAACTCGTGCACTTTTACCTCCATTTCTCTGCCTGCATTCCGTTCTGAATGGCACCAATTTCTTCACACTCAATTCCTAGGCATCTCTTCTTCTTCTGTCGCCATTTTGGGTCCAAGGTTTGTATTGAAGATTTCTGGGAATTTTTCTTTTTTAATGTTTAGAAACTGATAGACTGTTTTGGTTTTAGATTTCTTGGAGAATGACATAGATTATGTTTAACTTTAGCTTCGTGTTTTCTTTCTTTCACAAATCCTATTGTATCTTTACGTTTTTTTTTATTTTTAAGTTTCAAACGCTAGTCAGTCCTTATAAGAATTTTTTTTTTCTCAATTATCTCTATTTCAATCTTGGATTGTTCCATTTTCTTTAATTGTCCTATTTTCGACTTCCTTTAGTCCTGTTTTAATGATGGTAATGTTTTAGTTTCATTTGATCTTTCTTTATTTTTCTCCATTATTTCTCGCACCTATTTAATGCTGGAAATCTTTCTTTTAAATTTAATTTAATTTTTTTTTATTTATATTCATTCTCGATCGTATGTTTTTTTCTTCGGAAATTTCCTTCATTTTTTTTTTTTCATTTCAATTTTTCAATTTTTTAAGATGCTCCTGTCTAATTTAAAGTGATTTTCAAGGCCGAAAGTATGGGGAACCTAGTGAGGATCGAACTCGCTACTCAGTCGGGATTGTTCTAAGGAGGCAAGGTTGCTAATCATTACCCCACATCGAAACCCTTGTATCTAATTTCTGATTGAAATCTAGGATTTAATTTTGCTTCTTTTTCCCTCCTTTTTTTCCTCCTAGGTATCCTTTTACCTGTGGAATAGTCTGACTTCTTTCCTTTCATTTTCTACATTTTTTCGGTTATTCCCGGATATAGTGCCGGTGCGTACTAACTCTGTTCCCCAGGAACGGAGGTCCAAATCTGTTTAGGGCCCTCGAGCAGTTCTTTGTGAGCCTCGCTATCTCATGAACATTTGCTTTTTTTAACATTTATATATGTTACAAATTAAACTAAACACAACTGTCTATTAAAAAAATGTATAATTTTCGCGGATTTAGACGTCATTTTGGGGTCATTTTTTTCGTCTAATTCCGTGAATTTGTTTTTCTCATGCTAAGTCTCGAAAAAACTACAGAAAATTTTTTTCTGTAATGTTAAATGTCTTAAGATTCTTCAACTTTTTAACAAGAAAAATTTCAAGTTGATATTAAAAATTGTCGCAAAACATTCTGGATTCTTTTAAGGCGAAATAAATGATCTATATTATGACATATCTCTAATTTTTATTTAGATTTAATTTTTATTTAGATACTAATTTAATTTGTTTCTAGCCGAAGTGTTCACCTATATTGCATATGATCTATTATTCTTTTGAAATTTACAATAAAAATGTATTTTTATGAATAATACTTTTATGGAAATTAACATGCAGTAGAGAGGGTAGCCCTTATCGATTCGCCATGGGCACTGTATAATAGATTCGACTGAGGACAGGAGACCCTTCCTGCACCGGTCCTTCCTGGATCTCTCTTATTCATGGAATCTTCCTCCTTTATTGATTTTTCTGCTTTTCTTTATTTATTTTGTTGCTTTTGGATTTACTTTCTTCTCTTCTTTTTCTTTCCTTTCCTTTTTCTTCCTTTCTTCATTTTCCCTCTTAATTCTTCAATTAGCTTCAGCTGTTTATAGCGATTTTTTTTTTTTTTAGATGCCTTTATATAGGAAAGCCTTACCACCCTCAAAGCCTGGAAATGTCTGGAGCCCACACTGAGAATAAAACTACGGTTTTAATGATATGCCAGATTAACCAATGCTCCACAAGATGATTTAAATCTACACTTATTTATAAATGAAACTTTGTCTCTGTGTGTGTCCGTTACCTATAGACTCCGAAACGGCTGAACCGATTTTCTTGAAAATTTACACAGTTGTACTATAAGTGTCTGCGAGTGTTCATAAATATTTTTGTGTCGAGGTACCCCAGATAAATATCGATAATCGAAAAAATCGGGTTATAGAAGGAGTGGTCCGATTTTAATCAAATTTGATACACTCATAAACAAAGACATAAGAAACGATATTCAGAAGTTACAAGGTTGCAGTTCTTACAATAGTGCAGAAAATCGATAATATATATATATATATATATATATATATATATATATAAGGCAAGATGTTTGTGCATGTATCTGTTTATCTGCCTGTATGTCTGTATTTTTTCAGCCCTTTTAATTTAGTTTTTGCTTCGGGTTTTGCTCTAAGTATTTATAATTGTATAATCTCAGCCATTATACCATTTACTCAGAGGACTTATTTAGCCTTCAAAATTCCGTTTACGACGAAAAAACTTATTTGATATCGATAGCAGGAAATCAAAATTCAACTTACATCCATTCATTTTTCTTTCAGTCTACCGTTTCGCTTTAACTGGAAATAACTATTGCTCTTCTCTTTAGTCTTTCGTGCCAACCTCCAAATAGTCTGAACTCCAGGACCATGGATTAGTTTTAAAGCATTCATTACACCCGAACAACACCGGGCTATACTGCTAGTGTATATATATATATATATATATATATATATATATATATATATATATATACTAGGTGCGATTGGTAAATTGTCGCAATTATTTCATTATCTTAAATATTTTTTAGGCTGAGTCTGAGCTCCAGAACCATGGATTAGTTTTAAAGCTTTCATTACACTCGAACAACACCGGGCTATACTGCTAGTCGAAAATAAAACACAGCTTATCTAATCCTGGCACGAGGTTAATGGTTGAACAAACGTTCTAATAAATATTACTGTCAGCGTTGATACTGCCAGTACATAGGCTTACAAATGTTGTAAACTCAGTGGGGGGATCAAACTATGCCTGACATAAGACCACCATTTTTCGGTTTATAGGAAACTAATTTGCTAACTATTGTTCAGTGTTTCATAAACATTAGATACATTTCGGACTAATATTTGTTGCTGTTATCACAACGTTTCGGCATGCTATGCGCTCTGGTCTTCATCAGATTTTGTCGATCAGGGTAGGTCTCAAGGAAATTTGAATTGAAAATTTATTTAATCTCAGTTTATAGATTGTCCTCGTTTTGCTGTCACGAGATATCTCGTCTTGTCCTTTTGTTAGTACGGCAGTTTTTTTTTTAACCATTTAAGCAAAGTAAGGTGATAATGCCACTAAGACGACGTGTTACTGAGAGTGAAAGGGAATGAGAAGACTTTAGAGAAGAAAAAAAGGACAATAATAAAAAACATGATTCAAGAAGACAGACGATCACGATTGACGTTGTTTTTTAAATTTTCGAATATCGTAGCAAGAAACTGGGGAAGAGTTCCACAGGCAACAATCACGAGAAAACAATTAGCAGAGAACTTATGGTTGCATCTACATAATTCAGCAGTAAAACTATGAAACAATTTAATAGCATGCTTAAATTCATGCGACCGATATACCAAGTAGGAGAGGTCATTAGAACAATTAACATGAAAATACACGGTGTCCATAAAGTTCGTGTGCACTTTAATTTGTAGAAAGGATTAGAAAGAAGTAAATCTATATTTTTTAAGGTTGTATTGAAATTTTATTTAAGTTTCCACGTGTTCTCCATCATTAGCAATACAAAGGGTAATATGATTTTGCAGTTCACGGAAAACATTTGTCCAGTGATTTACAGTAATGCCTGAAATCACATTAGTTATTTTAGCTTTCAAATCTTCTAATGAACTAGGTTTGGTTGCATACACAATTGTTTTCACATTTCTCCAGAAAAAAATCTAATACAGTCAAATCTGGAGAACGCGGAGGCCAATAAAATAGTCCACTCCTTCCGATCCATCTGTTTACTTATTTAAAAATTGTTGCAAATTTTGTGGCAAAGAATTATTCAATAATTATACTTAAAACTAGGTACATTAAACTTTATAACATTTTTTACAGAGTATTTTTTATCACAAGTGCAAATAAAGTAATAATTTTTTAAAAGTGCACATGGACTTTATGGACACCTTGTATTTATAGGAAAAGAAAAAGAAAAAGAAGGTTACATCAAATGCAGTGGAGACGTGACTGAAGTCCAGATGTCGGGTCAGAATCGCTAACATTAAAGACCCTTCTCTGGATTTTGTCGATAATCTCTAGATATATTACAGGAGATCCAGACAGGATATGGCAGCAATATTCAGTGCACGGGGGAATGGTAGTTTTAGAAATGTGGAGAAATTTGTTTGGCACAACACAGTGAACCAACTTTCCTAGTAGCTGATATAGCATTTTTTTTAAATATAATCACTCCACTTAATGTCAGTGGAAAATGTGAGACCCAGAATTCGCAGTGAATTACTTTTCAAGGGGTTAGCATTAGCCAAGCTGATGGGAGCCAAAAATTGTGATTAAAAGTTCTTTTGTTTTTAAGACGTTCACCTATACAAGCCATTTCTTGCCCCAGTTATCAACTGATTAGATCTCATTTTCGAGAATAGATGTTGCCTCTACTTTGTCGAAATTATCGGACTTACTTTTAAGACAGGAGTAAATAGTTGTCATCAGCATAAATACCTACTTCGGAATATGTGAAATCGAGAAAGTTGTAGATGAAGATATGAAACAGCTCATATCCATGGATTGAGCATTCATTAATGTGAAATGATCTTAAAGAGTAGTCTTTATTGATTATTATCCTCCTACTGAGTCTGAGTCAGTACTACCCGTAAAAAGAATTGAACTCAGATTAACTCTACAACTGAATTCACCAACCAATGTTTTAACGCACTGGCTTATTTTCCGATAGAATTAGTGTTTTAATTGTAAATACTTGCCCGCTGCCGTTTCTCTTTTCTTACTGCTGCTGAAGTCTTCAAGTTCTTCTTTCTTTCTTTCTTTCTCGAATTACCTATACAAGCAATTTCTTTCTTTCTTTCTCGAATTACCTATGCAAGCCATTTCTTTCTTTCTTTCTCGAATTACCTATACAAGCCATTTCTTTCTTTCTTTCTCGAATTACCTATATACAAGCCATTTCTTTCTTTCTTTCTCGAATTACCTACTTTAAACCATTTCTTTCTTTCTTTCTCGAATTACCTATACAAGCCATTTCTTTCTTTCTTTCTTTCTAGAATTACCTATACAAGCCATTTCTTTCTTTCTTTCTTTCTAGAATTACCTATACAAGCCATTTCTTTCTTTCTTTTTCTTTCTCGAATTACCTATACAAGCCATTTCTTTCTTTCTTTCTCGAATTACCTATACAAGCCATTTCTTTCTTTCTTTCTCGAATTACCTATACAAGCCATTTCTTTCTTTCTTTCTTTCTAAGTCTCTCTTGACCATTTCTTTCTTTCTTTCTCGAATTACCTATACAAGCCATTTCTTTCTTTCTTTCTCAAATTACCTATACAAGCCATTTCTTTCTTTCTTTTCTTTCTAGAATTACCTATATAAGCCATTTCTTCTTTCTTTCTCAAATTACCTATACAAGCCATTTCTTTCTTTCTTTCTTTCTAGAATTACCTATACAGCCATTTCTTTCTTTCTTTCTAGAATTACCTATACAAGCCATTTCTTTCTTTCTTTCTAGAATTACCTACTAAGCCATTTCTTTCTTTCTTTCTAGAATTACCTATAAACCATTTCTTTCTTTCTTTCTCCAATTACCCTATACAAGCCATTTCTTTCTTTCTTTCTCTCGAATTACCTATACAAGCCATTTCTTTCTTTCTTTCTTTCTCGAATTACCTATACAAGCCATTTCTTTCTTTCTTTCTTTCTAGAATTACCTATACAAGCCATTTCTTTCTTTCTTTCTAGAATTACCTATACAAGCCATTTCTTTCTTTCTCGAATTACCTATACAAGCCATTTCTTTCTTTCTTTCTCGAATTACCTATACAAGCCATTTCTTTCTTTCTTTCTTTCTAGAATTACCTATACAAGCCATTTCTTTCTTTCTAGAATTACCTATACAAGCCATTTCTTTCTTTCTTTCTAGAATTACCTATACAAGCCATTTCTTTCTTTCTAGAATTACCTATACAAGCAATTTCTTTCTTTCTTTCTCGAATTACCTATACAAGTCATTTCTTTCTTTCTCGAATTACCTATACAAGCCATTTCTTTCTTTCTTTCTCGAATTACCTATACAAGCCATTTCTTTCTTTCTTTCTCGAATTACCTATACAAGCCATTTCTTTCTTTCTTTCTCGAATTACCTATACAAGCCATTTCTTTCTTTCTTTCTCGAATTACCTATACAAGCCATTTCTTTCTTTTTTCCTTTCTCAATTTTCTCTAAGCCATTTCTTTCTTTCTTTCTCCGAATTACCTATACAAGCCATTTCTTTCTTTCTTTCTCGAATTACCTATACAAGCCATTACTTTCTTTCTCGAATTACCTATACAAGCCATTTCTTTCTTTCTTTCTAAATTACTATACAAGCCATTACTTTCTTTCTTTCTAGAATTACCTATACCAGCCATTTCTTTCTTTCTTTTTTCTAGAATTACCTATACAAGCCATTTCTTTCTTTCTTTCTTTCTAGAATTACCTATACAAGCCATTTCTTTCTTTCTAGAATTACCTATACCAGCCATTTCTTTCTTTCTTTCTAGAATTACCTATACAAGCCATTTCTTTCTTTCTTTCTTTCTAGAATTACCTACAAGCCATTACTTTCTTTTCTCGAATTACCTATACAAGCCATTACTTTCTTTCTCGAATTACCTATACAAGCCATTTCTTTCTTTCTTTCTCGAATTACCGATACAAGCCATTACTTTCTTTCGAATTACCTATACAAGCCATTTCTTTCTTTCTTTCTAGAATTACCTATACAAGCCATTTCTTTTCTTTCTAGAATTACCTATACAAGCCATTTCTTTCTTCTTTCTCGAATTACCTATACAAGTCATTTTTCTTTCTTTCTTTCTCGAATTACCTATACAAGCCATTTTCTTTCTTTCTCGAATTACCTATACAAGCCATTTCTTTTCTTTCTTTCTCACCACTTATACAAGCCATTTCTTTTCTTTCTCAATTACCTATACAAGCCATTTCTTTCTTTCTCTTTCTAATTACCTATACAAGCCATTTCTTTCTTTCTGAATTACCTATACAAGTCATTTCTTTTTTCTTTCTAGAATTACCTATACCAGCCATTTCTTTCTTTTCTTCTCGAATTACCTATACAAGCCATTTCTTTCTTTCTTTCTTTCTCGAATTACCTATACAAGCCATTTCTTTCTTTCTTTCTTTCTCGAATTACCTATACAAGCCATTTCTTTTCTTTCTTTCTTCTTCGAATTACCTATACAAGCCATTTCTTTTCTTTTTCTTTCTTTCTAGAATTACCTATACAAGTCATTTCTTTCTTTTCTTTCTCGAATTACCTATACAAGCCATTTCTTTCTTTCTTTCTCGAATTACCCATACAAGCCATTTCTTTCTTCTTTCTAGAATTACCTATACAAGCCATTTCTTTCTTTCTAGAATTACCTATACAAGCCATTTCTTTCTTCTTTCTAGAATTACCTATACAAGCCATTTCTTTCTTTCTTTCTAGAATTACCTATACAAGCCATTTCCTTTCTTCTTTCTCGAATTACCTATACAAGTCATTTCTTTCTTTCTTTTTCTCGAATTACCTATACAAGCCATTTTTCTTTCTTTCGAGAATACCTATACAAGCCATTTCTTTCTTTCTTTCTCGAATTACCTATACAAGCCATTTCCTTTTCTTTCTTTCTCGAATTACCTATACAAGCCATTTCTTTCTTTTCTTTCTCGAATTACCTATACAAGCCATTTCTTTCTTTCTTTCTCGAATTACCTATACAAGCCATTTTCTTTCTTCGAATTACCCATGTTACGTTTCATTTCTTTCTTTCTTTCTCGAATTACTCATACAAGCCATTTCTTTCTTTCTTTCTCGAATTACCTATACAAGCTATTTCTTTCTTTTCTTCTCGAATTACCTATACAAGCCATTTCTTTCTTTCTTTCTCGAATTACCTATACAAGCCATTTCTTCTTTCTTTCTCGAATTACCTATACAAGCCATTACTTTCTTTCTTTCTAGAATTACCTATACCAGCCATTTCTTTTCTTTCTACTCACTTATACAAGCCATTTCTTTCTTCTTTCTCGAATTACCTATACAAGCCATTTTCTTTCTAGAATTACCTATACTAGCCATTTCTTTCTTTCTCGAATTACCTATACAAGCCATTTCTTTCTTTCTCGAATTACCTATACAAGCCATTACTTTCTTTCTTTCTAGAATTACCTATACAAGCCATTACTTTCTTTCTTTCTAGAATTACCTATACAAATATTACTTTTCTTTCTAGAATTACCTATACAAGCCATTACTTTCTTCTTTCTAGAATTACCTATACAAGCCATTACTTTCTTTCTTTCTAGAATTACCTATACAAGCCATTTCTTTCTTCTTTCTCGAATTACCTATACAAGCCATTTCTTTCTTTCTAGAATTACCTATACAAGCCATTTCTTTCTTTCTAGAATTACCTATACAAGCCATTTCTTTCTTTCTTTCTAGAATTACCTATACCAGCCATTTCTTTCTTCTTCGAATTACCTATACAAGCCATTTCTTTCTTTCTTTCTAGAATTACCTATACAAGCCATTTCTTTCTTTCTTTCTCGAATTACCTATACAAGCCATTTCTTTTTTCTTTCTTTCTCGAATTACCTATACAAGCCATTTCTTTCTTTCTTCTTTCTCGAATTACCTATACAAGCCATTTCTTTCTTTCTTTCTCGAATTACCTATACAAGCCATTTCTTTCTTCTTTCGAATTACCTTATACAAGTTTCATTTCTTTCTTTCTTTCTGAATTACCTATACAAGCCATTTCTTTCTTTCTTCTCGAATTACCTATACAAGCCATTTCTTTTCTTTCTTCGAATTACCTATACAAGCCATTTCTTTTCTTTTCTTTCTCGAATTACCTATACAAGCCATTACTTTCTTCGAATTACCTATACAAGCCATTTCTTTCTTCTTTCTTCTAGAATTACCTATACAAGCCATTTCTTTCTTTCTAGAATTACCTATACAAGCTATCTTTCTTTCTTTCTTAGAATTACCTATACAAGCCATTTCTTTCTTTCTTTCTAGAATTACCTATACAATACCATTACTTTCTTTCTCGAATTACCTATACAAGCCATTTCTTTCTTTCTTTCTAGAATTACCTATACAAGCCATTACTTTCTTTCTCGAATTACCTATACAAGCCATTGTTTTCTTTCTCAGATTACCTATACAAGCTACATTTTCTTCTTTCTTACTCGAATTGCAAATACAAGCCATTGCTTTACTACTCGAATTACCTGTAAAAGCCATTTCTTTCTTTCTTTCTAGAATTACCTATGTAAGCCATTTCTTTCTTTCTTTCTACAGTGCCTATGCAAGCCATTTCTTTCTTTCTTTCCTCGAATTACCTATACAAGCCATTTCTTTCTTTCTTTCTTTCTCAGAATTACCTATACAAGCCATTTCTTTCTTTCTTTCTCGAATTACCTATACAAGCCATTTCTTTCTTTCTTTCTCGAATTACCTATACAAGCCATTTCTTTCTTTCTTTCTCGAATTACCTATGCAAGCCATTTCTTTCTTTCTTTCTCGAATTACCTATACAAGCCATTTCTTTCTTTCTTTCTCGAATTACCTATACAAGCCATTTCTTTCTTTCTTTCTCGAATTACCTATACAAGCCATTTCTTTCTTTCTTTCTCGAATTACCTATACAAGCCATTACTTTCTTTCTTTCCAATTACCTATACAAGCCAATTTCTTTCTTTCTTTTTCTAGAATTACCTATACCAAGCCATTTACTTTCTTTCTTTCCAATTACCTATACCAACCATTTCTTTCTTTCTTTCTAGAATTACCTATACAAGCCATTTCTTTCTTTCTTTCTTTCTAGAATTACCTATACAAGCCATTTCTTTCTTTCTAGAATTACCTATACCAGCCATTTCTTTCTTTCTTTCTTTTCTAGAATTACCTATACAAGCCATTTCTTTCTTTCTTTGCTTTCTAGAATTACCTATACAAGCCATTTCTTTCTTTCTAGAATTACCTCACTGTACAAAGCCATTTCTTTCTTTTTCTAGAATTACCTATACAAGCCATTTTCTTTCTTTCTAGAATTACCTATACCAGCCATTTCTTTCTTTTTCTTTCTCGAATTACCTATACCAAGCCATTTCTTTCTTTCTTTCTAAAGAATTACCTATACAAGCCATTACTTTCTTTCTTTCTCGAATTACCTATACAAGCCATTTCTTTTCTTTCTTTCTCGAATTACCTATACAAGCCATTTCTTTCTTTCTTTCTCGAATTACCTATACAAGCCATTACTTTCTTTCTTTCTAGAATTACCTATACAAAGCCATTTCTTTCTTTCTTTCTAAAATTAACCTTACCTGCCAGCCATTTCTTTCTTTCTTTCTCGAATTACCTATACAAGCCATTTCTTTCTTTCTTTCTCGAATTACCTATACAAGCCATTACTTTCTTTCTCGAATTACCTATGCAAGCCATTTCTTTCTTTCTTTCTAGAATTACCTATACAAGCCATTTCTTTCTTTCTCGAATTACCTATACAAGCCATTACTTTCTTTCTCGAATTACCTATACAAGCCATTTCTTTCTTTCTTTCTCGAATTACCGATACAAGCCATTACTTTCTTTCTCGAATTACCTATACAAGCCATTTCTTTCTTTCTTTCTAGAATTACCTATACAAGCCATTTCTTTCTTTCTTTCTAGAATTACCTATACAAGCCATTTCTTTCTTTCTTTCTCGAATTACCTATACAAGCCATTTCTTTCTTTCTTTCTTTCTCGAATTACCTATACAAGCCATTTCTTTCTTTCTTTCTCGAATTACCTATACAAGCCATTTCTTTCTTTCTTTCTCGAATTACCTATACAAGCCATTTCTTTCTTTCTTTCTCGAATTACCTATACAAGCCATTACTTTCTTTCTCGAATTACCTATACAAGCCATTTCTTTCTTTCTAGAATTACCTATACCAGCCATTTCTTTCTTTCTTTCTCGAATTACCTATACAAGCCATTTCTTTCTTTCTTTCTTTCTCGAATTACCTATACAAGCCATTTCTTTCTTTCTTTCTTTCTCGAATTACCTATACAAGCCATTTCTTTCTTTCTTTCTTTCTCGAATTACCTATACAAGCCATTTCTTTCTTTCTTTCTAGAATTACCTATACAAGCCATTTCTTTCTTTCTTTCTCGAATTACCTATACAAGCCATTTCTTTCTTTCTTTCTCGAATTACCTATACAAGCCATTTCTTTCTTTCTTTCTTTCTAGAATTACCTATACAAGCCATTTCTTTCTTTCTAGAATTACCTATACAAGCCATTTCTTTCTTTCTTTCTAGAATTACCTATACAAGCCATTTCTTTCTTTCTAGAATTACCTATACAAGCCATTTCTTTCTTTCTTTCTCGAATTACCTATACAAGTCATTTCTTTCTTTCTTTCTTTCTCGAATTACCTATACAAGCCATTTCTTTCTTTCTTTCTCGAATTACCTATACAAGCCATTTCTTTCTTTCTTTCTCGAATTACCTATACATGCCATTTCTTTCTTTCTTTCTCGAATTACCTATACAAGCCATTTCTTTCTTTCTTTCTCGAATTACCTATACAAGCCATTTCTTTTCTTTCTCGAATTACCTATACAAGCCATTTCTTTTCTTTCTTTCTCGAATTACCTATACAAGTCATTTCTTTTCTTTCTTCTTTCGAATTACCTATACAAGCCATTTCTTTCTTTTCTTTCTCGAATTACCTATACAATTTCTTTTCTTTTCTTTCTCGAATTACCTATACAAGCCATTTCTTTTCTTTCTTTAGAATTACCTATACAAGCCATTACTTTCTTTCTTTCTAGAATTACCTATACCAGCATTTCTTTTCTTTCTTTCTAGAATTACCTCTATACAAGCCATTTCTTTCTTTCTTTCTCGAATTACCTATACAAGCCATTTCTTTCTTTCTAGAATTACCCATACCAGCCATTTCTTTCTTTCTTTCTTTTTCTTCGAATTACCTATACAAGCCATTTCTTTCTTTCTTTCTCGAATTACCTATACAAGCCATTACTTTTCTTTCTAGAATTACCTATACCAGCCATTTCTTTCTTTCTTTCTCGAATTACCTATGCAAGCCATTTCTTTCTTTCTTTCTTTCTCGAATTACCATAAAGCCATTTCTTTCTTCTTTCTTTCTCGAATTACCTATACAAGCCATTTCTTTCTTTCTAGAATTACCTATACAAGCCATTTCTTTCTTTCTTTCTCGAATTACCTATACAAGCCATTTCTTTCTTTCTTTCTCGAATTACCTATACAAGCCATTTCTTTCTTTCTTTCTTTTTCTAGAATTACCTATACAAGCCATTTCTTTCATTCTAGAATTACCTATACGAGCCATTTCTTTCTTTCTTTCTAGAATTACCTATACAAGCCATTTCTTTCTTTCTTTCTAGAATTACCTATACAAGCCATTTCTTTCTTTCTTTCTCGAATTACCTATACAAGTCATTTCTTTCTTTCTTTCTTTCTCGAATTACCTATACAAGCCATTTCTTTTCTTTCTTTCTCGAATTACCTATACAAACCATTTCTTTCTTTCTTTCTCGAATTACCTATACAAACCATTTCTTTCTTTCTTTCTCGAATTACCTATACAGCTTATTTTCTTTCTTTCTTTCTCGAATTACCTATACAAGCCATTTCTTTCTTTCTTTCTCGAATTACCTATACAAGCCATTTTCTTTCTTTCTTTCTCGAATTACCTATACAAGCCATTTCTTTCTTTCTTTCTCGAATTACCTATACAAGCCATTTCTTTCTTTCTTTCTCAATTACCTATACAAGCCATTTCTTTCTTTCTTTCTCGAATTACCTATACAAGCCATTTCTTTCTTTCTTTCTAGAATTACCTATACAAGCCATTACTTTCTTTCTTTCTAGAATTACCTATACCAGCCATTTCTTTCTTTATAGAATTACCTATACAAACCACATTTCTTTCTTTCAACTTATCGAATTACCTATACAAGCCATTTCTTTCTTTCTAGAATTACCTATACCAGCCATTTCTTTCTTTCTTTGCTCAATTACCTATACAAGCCATTTCTTTCTTTCTTTCTCGAATTACCTATACAAGCCATTACTCTTTCTTTCTCAATTACCTATACAAGCCATTACTTTCTTTCTTTCTCGAATTACCTATACAAGCCATTTCTTTCTTTCTTTCTCAAAGATTACCCTGCCACAAGCCATTTCTTTCTTTCTTTCTCGAATTACCTATACAAGCCATTTCTTTCTTTCTTTCTCGAATTACCTATACAAGCCATTTCTTTCTTTCTTTCTCGAATTACCTATACAAGCCATTTCTTTCTTTCTTTCTCAATTTACCTATACAAGCCATTTCTTTCTTTCTTTCTCGAATTACCTATACATGCATTTCTTTCTTTCTTTCTCGAATTACCTATACAAGCCATTTCTTTCTTTCTTTCTCGAATTACCTACACAGCCATTTCTTTCTTTCTTTCTCGAATTACCTATACAAGCCATTTCTTTCTTTCTTTCTCGAATTACCTATACAAAACCCATTTCTTTCTTTCTTTCTCGAATTACCTATACAAGCCATTTCTTTCTTTCTTTCTCCAATTACCTATACAAGCCATTTCTTTCTTTCTTTCTCGAATTACCTATACAAGCCATTTCTTTCTTTCTTTCTCCAATTACTATACAAGCCATTTTCTTTCTTTCTTTCTCGAATTACCTATACAAGCCATTTCTTTCTTTCTTTCTCGAATTACCTATACAAGCCATTTCTTTCTTTCTACTCCGAATTACCTATACAAGCCATTTCTTTCTTTCTTTCTCGAATTACCTATACAAGCCATTTCTTTCTTTCTTTTTCTCGAATTACCTATACAACCATTTCTTTCTTTCTTTCTCGAATTACCTATACAAGCCATTTCTTTCTTTCTTTCTCGAATTACCTATACAAGCCATTTCTTTCTTTCTTTCTCGAATTACCTATACAAGCCATTTCTTTCTTTCTTTCTCGAATTACCTATACAAGCCATTTTCTTTCTTTCTTTCTCGAATTACCTATACAAGCCATTTCTTTCTTTCTTTCTCGAATTACCTATACAAGCCATTTCTTTCTTTCTTTCTCAAATTACCTATACAAGCCATTTCTTTCTTTCTTTCTCGAATTACCTATACAAGCCATTTCTTTCTTTCTTTCTCGAATTACCTATACGTCATTTTTCTTTCGACCACTATACAAGCCATTTTCTTTCTTCTCGAATTACCTATACAAGCCATTTTCTTTCCAATTATCACATGTCATTTCTTTTTCTTCGAACAGTCATGTTTCATTTCTTTCTTCTTTCTCGAACATCACAAGCCATTTCTTTCTTCTTTTCTCGAATTACCTATACAAGCCATTTCTTTCTTTCTTTCTCGAATACCTATACAAGCCATTTCTTTTCTTCTTCTATCACCTATACAAGCCATTTCTTTCTTTCTTTCTCGAATTACCTGATATTGTGTCATTTTCTTTTTCTTCTTCATCTATACAAGCCATTGTCATTTTTTCTTCTGTAATTACCTATACCAGTCATTTCTTTTCTTTCTTTTCTAGAATCACTCATGCTCATTTTCTTCTTTCTCGAATTACCCATGCTGCCATTTCTTTTTCAGAATTGCCTATATCAGCCATTTTTCTTCAATACTCATAAGGTTACTTTCTTCTTTCTAACACTTGTACAAGCCATTACTTTCTTCTTTCTAATTACCTTATACAAGCTATTACTTTCTTTCTTCTCGAATTACTCATACAAGCTACTTTCTTTCTTCTCGAATTCACTCATGTCAGCCATTTCTTTTTTCTTTCTTGAATTACCTATACAAGTCATTTTCTTTCGAATTACCTATACAAGCCATTTCTTTCTTTCTCGAATTACCTATGTTGCCATTTCTTTTCTTCTATCACCTATAAGCCATTTCTTTCTTTCAAATTACCTATACAGCCATTTTCTTCTTCTCAATCACTCATACAAGCCATTTCTTTCTTTCTTTCTCGAATTACCTATACAAGCCATTTTCTTTTTCTTTCAAATTACTCCATATTAAAAGCATTTCTTCTTCTTCGAATTACCTGTGCTTCTGCCTTCTTTCTTTTCTTCTCGAATTACCTACAAGTTGCTCATTTCTTTTCTTTCTTTCTCGACCATCACAGTTTCATTTCTTTCTTTTCTTTCTCGAATACCTATACAAGCCATTTCTTTCTTCTTTCTCGAATTACCCATACAAGCCATTTCTTTCTTCTTCTTGAATTACCTATACAAGCCATTTCTTTCTTTCGAATTCATCTATACGTCATTTCTTCTTTCTTTCTCGAATTACCTATACGTCATTTTCTTCTTCTTTCTCGAATTACCTATACAAGCCATTTCTTCTTTCTCAATTACCTATACAAGCCATTTTCTTTTCTCGAATTGAATACGTTTCATTTTCTTTCTTTCTCGAATTACCTATACAAGCCATTTCTTTTCTTTTCTTCGAATTACCTATACAAGCCATTTCTTTCTTCGAATTACCTATACAAGCTATTTTCTTTCTTTCTTTCTCGAATTCACTCATGCTCATTTTTCTTTCTTTCTGAATTAATTAAGGCTGCCATTTCTTTCTTTCTTTCTCGAATTACCTATACAAGCTTCATTTTCTTCTTTCTTTCTCGAATTACCTACAGTTTATTTTCTTTCTTTCTCGAATTACCTATACAAGCCATTTCTTTCTTCTTCGACTACCTATACGTCATTTTCTTTCTTTCCTCGAATTACCTATACAAGCCATTTCTTTCTTTCTTTCTCGAATTACCTATACAAGCCATTTCTTTCTTTCTTTTTCTCTCGAATTACCTACATATGTGCTCATTTCTTTCTTTCTTTCTCGAATTCACCACAGTTTCATTTTCTTTCTTTCTTAGAATTATCTATATGCCTACTTTCTTTCTTCTGAATGCCTATACAAGCCATTTCTTTCTTCTTTCTGAATTACTCATACAAGCCATTTTCTTTTCTTTCTCGAATACCATATGTTTGCTTTCTCTTTCTTTCTCGAATACCTATACAGTTTCATTTCTTTCTTTCTTTCTCTCTGAATTACCCACATGCCTATTTTCCTTCTCTTCTTTCTAGAAACTACCTATACAAGCCATTTCTTTCTTTCTCGAATTACCTATACAATAATTTCTTTCTTTCTTTCTCGAATTACCTATACAAGCCATTTTCTTTCTTTCTTTCTCGAATTACCTATACAAGCCATTTCTTTCTTTCTTTCTCGAATTACCTATACAAGCCATTTCTTTCTTTCTTTCTCGAATTACTATACAAGCCATTTCTTTCTTTCTTTCTCGAATTACCTATACAAGCCATTTCTTTCTTTCTTTCTCGAATTACCTATACAAGCCATTTCTTTCTTTCTTTCTCGAATTACCTATACAAGCCATTTCTTTCTTTTCTCGAATTACCTATACAAGCCATTTCTTTCTTTCTTTCTCAAATTACCTATACAAGCCATTTCTTTCTTTCTTTCTCGGAGTACCTATACAAGCCATTTCTTTCTTTCTTTCTCAAATTACCTATACAAACCATTTCTTTCTTTCTTTCTCGAATTACCTATACAAGCCATTTCTTTCTTTCTTTCTCGAATTACCTATACAAGCCATTTCTTTCTTTCTTTCTCAAATTACCTATACAAGCCATTTCTTTCTTTCTTTCTCGAATTACCTATACAAGCCATTTCTTTCTTTCTTTCTCGAATTACCTATACAAGCCATTTCTTTCTTTCTTTCTCGAATTACCTATACAAGCCATTTCTTTCTTTCTTTCTCGAATTACCTATACAAGCCATTTTCTTTCTTTCTTTCTCGAATTACCTATACAAGCCATTTCTTTCTTTCTTTCTAAGACTACCTATACAAGCCATTTCTTTCTTTCTTTCTCGAATTACCTATACAAGCCATTTTCTTTCTTTCTTTCTCGAATTCCTATACAAGCCATTTCTTTCTTTCTTTCTCGAATTACCTATACAAGCCATTTCTTTCTTTCTTTCTCGAATTACCTATACAAGCCATTTCTTTCTTTCTTTCTCGAATTACCTATACAAGCCATTATTTCTTTCTTTCTCAAATTTACTATACAAGCCATTTCTTTCTTTCTTTTCTCGAATTACTATGCAAGCCATTTCTTTCTTTCTTTCTCGAATTACCTATACAAGCCATTTCTTTCTTTCTTTCTCCAATTACCTATACAAGCCATTTTCTTTCTTTCTTTCTCGAATTACCTATACAAGCCATTTCTTTCTTTCTTTCTCAAATTACCTATACAAGCCATTTCTTTCTTTCTTTCTCGAATTACCTATACAAGCCATTTCTTTCTTTCTTTCTAGAATTACCTATACAAGCCTTCTTTCTTTCTTTCTAGAATTACCTATGCAAAGCCATTTCTAACACCTTTCTAGAATTACCTATGCAAGCCATTTCTTTCTTTCTTTCTCGAATTACCTATACAAGCCATTTCTTTCTTTCTTTCTAGAATTACCTATACCAGCCATTTTACTTTCTTTCTCTCGAATTACCTATGCAAGCCATTTCTTTCACTTTCTCAAATTACCTATACAAGTATTATTCTTTCTTTCTTTCTAGAATTACCTATACAAGCCATTACTTTCTTTCTTTCTAGAATTACCTATACAAGCCATTTCTTTCTTTCTTTCTCGAATTACCTATACAAGCCATTTCTTTCTTTCTTTCTCGAATTACCTATACAAGCCATTTCTTTCTTTCTTTCTCAATTACCTATACAAGCCATTTCTTTCTTTCTTTCTCAGATACCTATACAAGCCATTTCTTTCTTTCTTTCTCGAATTACCTATACAAGCCATTTCTTTCTTTCTTTCTTAAATTACCTACAAAAGCCATTTCTTTTCTTTCTCTAGAATTACCTATACAAGCCATTACTTTCTTTCACTATAAGTGCCTATACCAGCCATTTCTTTCTTTCTTTCTAGAATTACCTATACAAGCCATTTCTTTCTTTCTTTCTCCAGATACCTATACAAGCCATTTCTTTCTTTCTAGAATTACCTATACCAACCATTTCTTTTCTTTCTTTCTCGAATTACCTATACACAAGCCATTTCTTTCTTTCTTTCTCGAATTACCTATACAAGCCATTACTGCACATATACTCAGAGTACCTAGCAACCATTACTTTCTTTCTTTCTAGAATTACCTACCTGACCATTTCTTTCTTTCTTTCTCGGTCTACCTATACAAGTCATTTCTTTCTTTCTTTCTCGAATTACCTATACAAGCCATTTCTTTCTTTCTTTCTCCAATTACCTACCTGGCCATTTCTTCTTTCTTTCTCGAATTACCTATACAAGCCATTTTCTTTCTTTCTTTCTCGAATTACCTATACAAGCCATTTCTTTCTTTCTTTCTCGAATTACCTATACAAGCCATTTGTTTCTTTCTTTCTCGAATTACCTATACAAGCCATTTCTTTCTTTCTTTCTCGAATTACCCTGTATGCATTTCTTTCTTTCTTTCTCGAATTACCTATACAAGCCATTTTCTTTCTTTCTTTCTCGAATTACCTATACAAGCCATTTCTTTCTTTCTTTCTCGAATTACCTATACAAGCCATTTCTTTTCTTTCTTTCTCGAATTACCTATACAAGCCATTTCTTTCTATATACTCGAATTACCTATACAAACTGTTTGTATAACTTTCTCGAATTACCTATACCAAGCCATTTCTTTCTTTCTTTCTCAAGTCCCTGCGGTAATTCTTTCTTTCTTTCTCAAGGTACCTATACAAGCCATTTCTTTCTTTCTTTCTCGAATTACCTATACAAGCCATTTCTTTCTTTCTTTCTCAAATTACCTATACAAGCCATTTCTTTCTTTCTTTTCTCAATTCTCTCTGACCATTTCTTTCTTTTTCTTTCTCCAAATTACTATACAAGCCATTTCTTTCTTTCTTTTCTCGAATTACCTATACAATACATTTCTTTCTTTCTTTCTCGAATTACCTGCCAAGCCATTTCTTTCTTTCTTTCTCGAATTACCTATGCAAGCCATTTCTTTCTTTCTTTCTCGAATTACCTATATGGCTTCATTTCTTTTCTTTCTCTCGAATTACCTATACAAGCCATTTCTTTCTTTCTTTTCTCGAATTACCTATACAAGCCATTTCTTTCTTTCTTTCTCGAATTACCTATACAAGCCATTTTTCTTTTCTTTCTCGAATTACCTATGCAAGCCATTTTCTTTCTTTCCTTTCTCGAATTACCTATACGACCATTTCTTTCTTTTTCTTTCTCGAATTACCTATACAAGCCATTTCTTTCTTTCTTTCTCCAATTACTATACAGCCATTTCTTTTTTCTTTCTTTCTCGAATTACCTATACAAGCCATTTCTTTCTTTCTTTCTCGAATTACCTATACAAGCCATTTCTTTCTTTCTTTCTCGAATTACCTATACAAGCCATTTCTTTCTTTCTTTCTCGGAGTACCTATCTAAGCCATTTCTTTCTTTCTTTCTCGAATTACCTATACAAGCCATTTCTTTCTTTCTTTCTCGAATTACCTATACAAGCCATTTCTTTCTTTCTTTCTCGAATTACCTATACAAGCCATTTCTTTCTTTCTTTCTCGAATTACCTATACAAGCCATTTCTTTCTTTCTTTTCTCGAATTACCTATACAAGCCATTTCTTTCTTTCTTTCTCGAATTACCTATACAAGCCATTTCTTTCTTTCTTTCTCGAATTACCACAAGCCATTTCTTTCTTTCTTTTTCTCGAATTACCTATACAAGCCATTTCTTTCTTTCTTTCTCGAATTACCTATACAAGCCATTTCTTTCTTTCTTTCTCCAATTACCTATACAAGCCATTTCTTTCTTTCTTTCTCAAATTACCTATACAAGCCATTTCTTTCTTTCTTTCTCAATTACCTATGCAAGCCATTTCTTTCTTTCTTTCTCAAATTATAACAAGCCATTTCCTTTCTTTTTCTTTCTCGAATTACCTATACAAGCCATTTCTTTCTTTCTTTCTCAATTACCTATACAAGCCATTTCTTTCCTTTCTTTCTCAGATACCTATACAAGCCATTTCTTTCTTTCTTTCTCGAATTACCTATACAAGCCATTTTCTTTCTTTCTTTTCTCCGAATTACCTATACAAGCCATTCTTTCTTTCTTTCTCGAATTACCTATACAAGCCATTTCTTTCTTTTTTTCTTTCTCAAATTACTATGCAAGCCATTTCTTTCTTTCTTTCTCGAATTACCTATACAAGCCATTTCTTTCTTTCTTTCCTCGAATTACCTATACAAGCCATTTCTTTCTTTCTCGAATTACCTATACAAGCCATTTCTTTCTTTCTTTCTCGAATTACCTATACAAGCCATTTCTTTCTTTCTTTCTCGAATTACCTATACAAGCCATTTCTTTCTTTCTTTCTCGAATTACCTATACAAGCCATTTATACTCTTTCTCTCGAATTACCTATACAAGCCATTTCTTTCTTTCTTTCTTTCTTTCTCGAATTACCTATACAAGCCATTTCTTTCTTTCTTTCTCGAATTACCTATACAAGCCATTTTCTTTCTTTCTTTCTCGAATTACCTATACAAGCCATTTCTTTCTTTCTTTCTCGAATTACCTATGTAAGCCATTTCTTTCTTTCTTTCTCGAATTACCTATACAAGCTGTTCTTTCTTTCTTTCTCGAATTACCTATACAAGCCATTTCTTTCTTTCTTTCTCAAATTACCTATACAAGCCATTTCTTTCTTTCTTTCTCGAATTACCTATACAAGCCATTTCTTTCTTTCTTTCTCGAATTTTCTTGACCATTTCTTTCTTTCTTTCTCGAATTACCTATACAAGCCATTTCTTTCTTTCTTTCTTGAATTACCTATACAAGCCATTTCTTTCTTTCTTTCTCGAATTACCTATACAAGCCATTTCTTTCTTTCTTTCTCGAATTACCTATGCAAAACATTTCTTTCCTTCTTTCTCGAATTACCTATGCAAGCCATTTCTTTCTTTCTTTCTCGAATTACCTATACAAGCCATTTCTTTCTTTCTTTCTCGAATTACCTATACAAGCCATTTCTTTCTTTCTTTCTCGAATTACCTATACAAGCCATTTCTTTCTTTCTTTCTCGAATTACCTATACAAGCCATTTCTTTCTTTTTCTTTTTCTCGAATTACCTATACAAGCCATTTCTTTCTTTCTTTCTCGAATTACCTATACAAGCCATTTCTTTCTTTCTTTCTCGAATTACCTATACAAGCCATTTCTTTCTTTCTTTCTCGAATTACCTATACAAGCCATTTCTTTCTTTCTTTCTCGAATTACCTATACAAGCCATTTCTTTCTTTCTTTCTCAGTGCCTATACAAGCCATTTCTTTCTTTCTTTCTCGAATTACCTATACAAGCCATTTCTTTCTTTCTTTCTCGAATTACCTATACAAGCCATTTCTTTCTTTCTTTCTCGAATTACCTATACAAGCCATTTCTTTCTTTCTTTCTCGAATTACCTATACAAGCCATTTCTTTCTTTCTTTCTCAATTACCCTGTAAACCATTTCTTTCTTTCTTTCTCGAATTACCTATACAAGCCATTTCTTTCTTTCTTTCTCGAATTACCTATACAAGCCATTTCTTTCTTTCTTTCTCGAATTACCTATACAAGCCATTTCTTTCTTTCTTTCTCGAATTACCTATACAAGCCATTTCTTTCTTTCTTTCTCGAATTACCTATATAACCATTTCTTTCTCTTTCTCGAATTACCTATACAAGCCATTTCTTTCTTTCTTTCTCCAATTACCTATACAAGCCATTTCTTTCTTTTCTTTCTCGAATTACCTATACAAGCCATTTCTTTCTTTCTTTCTCGAATTACCTATACAAGCATTTCTTTCTTTTTTTCTTTCTCGAATTACCTATACAAGCCATTCTTTCTTTCTTTCTTTCTTTCTGAATTACTCATACAAGCCATTTCTTTCTTTCTTTCTCGAATTACCTATACAAGCCATTTCTTTTCTTTCTTTCTCGAATTACCTATACAAGCCATTTCTTTCTTTCTTTCTCGAATTACCTATACAAGCCATTTCTTTCTTTCTTTCTCGAATTACCTATACAAGCCATTTCTTTCTTTTCTTTCTCGAATTACCTATACAAGCCATTTCTTTCTTTCTTTCTCGAATTACCTATACAAGCCATTTCTTTCTTTCTTTCTCGAATTACCTATACAAGCCATTTCTTTCTTTCTTTCTTTCTTTCTAGAATTACCTATACAAGCCATTTCTTTCTTTCTTTCTTTCTAGAATTACCTATACAAGCCATTTCTTTCTTTCTTCTCCGAATTACCTATACAAGCCATTTCTTTCTTTCTTTCTCTTTTTCGAATTACCTATACAAGCCATTTCTTTCTTTCTTTCTTTCTCGAATTACCTATACAAGCCATTTCTTTCTTTCTTTCTTTCTCGAATTACCTATACAAGCCATTTCTTTCTTTCTTTCTTTCTAGAATTACCTATACAAGCCATTTCTTTCTTTCTTTCTTTCTAGAATTACCTATACAAGCCATTTCTTTCTTTCTTTCTTTCTTAGAATTACCTATACAAGCCATTTCTTTCTTTCTAGAATTACCTATACAAGCCTTTCATTTTCTTTCTAGAATTACCTATACAAGCCATTTCTTTCTTTCTAGAATTACCTATGCAAGCCATTTTCTTTCTTTTTTTCTTTTTTTCTTTCTTATCATATTTCTTTCTATGCTTGGTCTACTAAGCAGTCTATAATAGCGGGTATATGCACTGATTCTTTAAGATGTCGGATTCTCCTGTATTCTCCTCAGTTTAATATTTTGATTTAATTCCACAAAATTTAGTGAATACGCATTTCTGTTCATATATTCAGACAGATTATCATTTTTATCTGATATGATATTGTTATATACTGTCGCTGGATCTGGAAAAACAACGAGGAACATATATATATATATATATATATATAATCTTATATTTTAATTTTTCTTCGGTGTGGAGCAGGAGAGCAGACGAAAAGGGTCCAGGAAGGGGTCGGAAGCCAGCTGGTGTTTTCTCTTTTCAGCGCATTATCTAGTCTTAAAATTCTCACACATTTTTACTTTTTCGAGTTGTCGCTTTTTTTTTTTTGAGGTCATCTACGGCCGAATATGTCAACCACCCTTGTCCTTGGTTGACTTTTATCTATGGTCGGATATATCTGTCATTCATGTTCATGCTGCCCATTACCTTTCAAGTCGGTTGTCGTTTGTATTTTTTTCTTTTGTTGTTGCACTTGCTGACATCATCCACGGCCGGATATATCTGTCAATCACACTTGTTCTTTGTTAAACTCACCCACGGCAGGGCGTACCTGTCAAATACCCCAGACGTTCAAGATAATATATTACAGTATGATCAAAAGTTTAGAGAATCAGGAAGATTCCTTGAGAAACAAAGAAAAGAGTACTGGACTGTTATGTGATATCTGTCCTCCTATATGGCAGCGAATGCTGGACAATCTCATCAAAGATAAAGGAGAGACTCGAAGCAACAAAATTTGGTTCTACAGAAGGATGATGAGATTAACATGAATCGAGCATGTGAGAAACGACGAGGTTTGGGAGAGGGTGGAAACGAAAAGGAAACTTATACTTAACATCAGGAAGAGACAGCTAAAGTTTCTGGGACACGTAATTTGGAAGAAGGGTTTGGAGAATCTAATACTCACAGGACGGAGAGAATGAAAGAAAGACGGGGAAAGTAACACGAGACATACTTAGGCTTGAGCAAGTGGATGGCAGAGCAGGGTTTAGGAAAATTACCAACAGACAAAAAACTACAGGGAATAGAGGGATGTGGAGGCCCATGATTGCCCATGTCCTGAAGGTACACGGCACATAAAAGATGATCTGAAGTAACAAACGCGGGTCATCTATTGAGTAACAACACCACTAACCTTGTTTGTTAAACATTTCTCAAGAAAAAAGCTTTCATTATTCTTATTTACTCGGCTTAGCTTATGTCTGACATAAGACTGTGAGTACTGGACTCAGTGATCTTTCAGGATGTGGGTTATCATGGCTTTTAACTACTTCCTATCTTTTTAGTTCTTAGTAACTTTTTTCTTTTCGCTATCTTCAAATCCCCTTTTTTACCATTTATTTGGTAAGTTAATTTCTGACTCTGTCTGAACTTCTTGCCTCCAGTATATATATATATATTTTTTTTTAATCATATCACCCCGAGCAAGGAGGTAACGCCACTGATGCGCAGGGGGCTACGTAAGGGTAAAAAGAATGGAAAAGAGAAAGCCGGAAACCACATCCTAAACAGGAAACAAGGGATGAGCCTCTTCACCTGTTCAATAGATGTGGGTGGAGTGTGAACCGGGCGATAGTTTAGTCTATCTACTCCAATTGAGAGAAAAAAATAATAATAATAATAAAGGAAAAGAGAAAACCGGAAACCGCATCCTAAACAGGAAACAAGGGATGAGCCTCTTCACCTGTTCAATAGATGTGAGTGGAGTGTGAACCGGGCGATAGTTTAGTCTATCTACTCCAATTGAAAAAAAAATAAAAAATAAGGAAAACAGTGAAAAGTTTGGAAAAGAGAAAACCGGAAACCGCATCCTAAACAGGAAACAAGGGATGAGCCTCTTCACCTGTTCAATAGATGTGGGTGGAGTGTGAACTGGGCGATAGTTTAGTCTATCTACTCCAATTGAGAAAAAAAAATAATAATAATAATAAAGGAAAAGAGTGAAAAGATTGGAAAAGAGAAAACCGGAAACCGCATCCTAAACAGGAAACAAGAGATGAGCCTCTTCACCTGTTCAATATCCTGTGAGTGTTAAATTTTCCGAACCCTCTTTTATCATTATGTATCCTAGGAATCTCTGTTCTTTGATGTCCAATTTTCTCATAATTTTATAACATTACATCATTAATGACATGTTCAGACCATGGTAATTTCAGCAGCCTTCGCTAGGACAACATTTTTAATGCCTCAAGTCTCTTCATCTTTGAGAAAATAGTCCAGTATTCACTGACATATCGGAGGACAGATGTTACATAACAATTCTCTTTGTTTCTAAAAGATTTCTCTTGTTTCTTAATACTTTGTTTAATTTTGGAAAGCATTTTTCGCTATTCTAATGTATTTTCGAATTTCAGTATTTACCATCCCCTGTAAAAACACTTCTTAGATGCTCAAATTTTCCACTTGATTGATTTTGGTATTTCAATCTCGTTAAACTGTGCACAATGGTTTAGTGGCGAAATAACCCAAAGTTAGACGAGACAGTTTGAGTACGCATGCGCCTATAATTACCCAGCTCATTATTGCGGGGTCATTTAGTTAATTCTGGGAGACATAAGGAGGAAGGAGAGCTTGAAGAATTTAACACCCACGGGATTTATTGAAGGCAGAAGAGAAAAACAGCGAGGAAAAAGCCAATTAATGTCAATGTGAATAAAGTGGGAACAAAGATGGATGTTAAACTGAGGAATATTGCAACAGGAAGTTGTGGATAGCCATGATCACCTACGTTTGAACACAGCAAATAAATACGTTTTTATATGCCGTGTCCTTTCAGGACGTAGGTAATCATGGGCCTCTACTTACCCCTATCCCTTGTCGCTCTTAACACTTTTCATCTTGGTATCTCTCTCACTGTACGTTGTGGTGAAATGAATATCGACTCGAAATAAGAAATCAGAAAACCGAGCTCGATTTTCAGTTGAATTCATTGCATTCACTTACGCACACTTACTCAATAAGTCCCGGGCCTGACATATATTCACTTATGCACACTTACTCAATAAGTCCCGGGCCTGACATATATTCACTTACGCACACTTACTCAATAAGTCCCGGGCCTGACATATATTCACTTACGCACACTTACTCATGGGAAAGTTATGAATCCGTGACATCTCCCTCCAGGTATGGGCTGAATAGCATGACAGGTTGTGTTCTATAGCCTTGGTTGGCAACCAGTCTACCGCAAAAAGAAAATGCAACCTACTGCTGATAAAATTTCTGCCTAGTCAGTTATGGATCACGTATGGCAGGTAACTGACTGATCTCTCCCAAACACTGCTCTCCGCTTGTTCTATCACATCAAGTATGTCTCCCGTTGCTCTTCACTGTCTTTCTTTTTCTCTCTATCTCTCTCGTGAGTATTAGATTCTCAAAGCCCTCCTACTTCATTACGTATCTCAGAAGCACCAGCTGTCTCTACCTGATATTAAGTATAAGGTTTGTTTTTCGTTTGCATCCACAGTCTCCTTCTCGGGTGATACACTGATTCCAACGCTTCTCTAATAATTCGATGCCTTTTTGTAGAACGATTTGTCTTTGGCCTAAAAATACACCTCAGTTTCCCATATCATTCTTCATTGGAGCCATATCAATCACCAAAAAAAAACGGCTGCGCATGAAAAAAAAAAGTGATTTTTCACCTAGACAACGCACCATATAACAAGTCGATCGCAACGATGGCAAAACTACATGAATTGCACTTCGAATTGCTTCCGCATCTATCAATTTCTCCAGATCTGGCAACCAGTGACTGGTTTTTTGCACACCTCAAAAGAATGCTCCAGGAAAAAAGATATGGCTCCAATGAAGAATGATATGGGAAACTGAGGTGTATTTTTAGGCCAAAGACAAATCGTTCTACAAAAACAAACACTCTGAATCGTCGACGCCTTGTTGTTTTGATCGATTGTGAGCAAACGCAGCACTCACTGTGAACACAACATTCTCAGTGACAAATGTTCATTCAAAATGGTGAATACACTACCTTCTGATATGTTCAACTCTGTTCTCTCACGTAACTTCAATTTACGATCGACCAAAACGAGTCTGTAGATTTCTTTGGTGTTTTCTGGGACAACTGCCGATTTTGGGCGACCTGAAAGTTCAGCATCATTTGTGTCTGTACAATCGCGTTTAAAGTCAACATACCACCTCTTAACCGTTGTTTCCGACTGAGCAGAGTTCGAATAACACTTATCAAGCGATGGCTTTGCTTGAACAGTATTTTTTCCCATCAGAAAGCAATGCGCTTTATCAACACGCGAAATTCAGATTTTTTCCATTGTTTTGAAAATTTGCAACAGTAGCTTCAATTAAATAACTTGTAAAATAATAATCCGATTGGGCCTATATTTTGTCATTTGAAGTTTAGTATTTCATAAAAAATCATATGGGATTTTCAATAGTCGTGCCATCTATATGTCAGGCCCGGGACTTATTGAGTGATGTGCTATTGTTCGGTGTTGAGCAATTTGTCTTTCTATTAGGTTGTTCGGAAAATAATGTCCGATTTTACACTCAACTCTTGTTCTTGAATTATTGTTGAATCCCGAACATTAATACATTTCTGCCGTCGAGCTACAGCGTCATTTATCTTTTCACGATAAAACTCTAAGGGTTTGGACGGCAATAAATTTTTGGATTCTGTTTCTGCATCATCGGAATATATTTTAAATGTCAAGGTGCACTATAGAAGTTGTAGTCAGTGGATGGTAGGTCATTGAATTATGTTCGATGCAGAAAAGTTTAGTACCACCAGTTCCTTGAGATTCCTCAGTGTCATCCTGGCAATATGTGGCCAAGCATTGTCCTGAAGCAGAATTGGACCTCGTCGACAAATGCCAGTCGTATTTTACTTAACCGAATGTGCATGTCACCCATTTGCTGGCAGTTACCATAATTTTCTCTTTGGTGCAATATCGTTTTTTAAAACTGTTTGGGTCCTTCATCATGATCGAACCAGTAAGCCGATAGTTTACGGCTGTAATAAAAGATATATTTCTCTTTACAAGTCCCTATTCGAAAAATTCGAATATCAAAAATGGACCATTTGAATTTTATAGATGCCCTATCATAAACCAAGGCAAAATAAGGCTGCTATTTACTCAAAGATGTGGGGAGATAAGATGGATTCATAAATGTACTAAAGGTATTAATGTGTTCTACTAGGGTTCGAACTCGACTCTCCAATTCCTCAATCCGAGCCGTTATCCATTATTTCACCGTGACTCCACTGATTCATTTATCGAGTTTTTTTTTTTTTTCATTTTTCTTGAGATGGTCTAATATTGTTGAATTGCTGACACCTATAATCAGAGGCATTTCTTTGATGTAGGTTTTGTTCGATTAGTGTTTTCAGAAGTTCATTGTCAATTGCAGATGGACGTCCTTGACTACTTGTTCTTCAAGAAATTTATCACCAGTGCCGAACTCCAGAAATCAGCGGCGTTGTGGTGCAGTGGATATCGACTCGGAACGAGAAATCGGAAAGTCGAATTCAAATTTCATTTGAATTCGTTGCATTCAGTTACGCGCAAATACCTTTCGGAAAGGTATTAATCCGTCTCTTCCCTCCATCTATGGGTTAAATACAGGACTGATTGGGTTCTGTAGCCTTGGTTGACAACCAGTCTACCACAGAGATAAATGGCAACCTACTGCGGGAAAATCTTCTGCCAAGTCAGTCATGTCTCATTCGAGACATGATCGCCCAAGCGTGTATCACGTATGGCACTCAACTGACTGACTGACCACCTGCTCTGTTAATGTTAACAGCACTTTGAAAAGCGTTATAACTAAGTCTGAATATATTTTTAAAAAAAAGTAAAAGTATATATTTTTCTATATTCAAGATGAGGTGTATATAAAGTTACAATTAAATCCTGAAAAAGATTAATATAAAATAAAGAGAACATTTTAATCATTAGGACAGTCATATACTTTTGTGCAACTATTATAAAAATATCTTAGAACGCAAATAAAGGGTTTATTCTAAAATCAACCGTTAATTTTGCTATATACTAAGTATACAGGGTGTGCATCAGGTATTTGAGAACACCATTCTGAAAGTGTTTGACATATGATCAACAAAGAGGATTGAGTAATATATTTTTGCGCGACTATGTATGTATGTATGTATGCCGCATTCACCCTAGTCGGGTTGAGCGGGCTTCCTCCCTGACGGAGCAAGTCTCATTGGGATTTGTTTAAGGGCAGGGTCCCAAGTCCTACCCCGTTATTTAACCCATAACTGGAGGGAACGGACGGATTAATACCTTTCCCAAGGGTACTAGTGCGCAAGTGAGTGCAGTGTGCTCGACTGAAATTGGAACTCGGCTCACCGATTTCCCCCTCCAAGCCGACATCCACCGCACCACAACGCACATCCGTGAACGCTAACAGCACCTGGTATTCCCAAGTGGTCACCCACGTAAGTACTGACCAGGCTCAACGTTGCTTAACTTCGGTGATCGAGCGGGAACCGGTGTATTCAACGTGACATGACCGTTATATGTATGTATGTATGCCGCATTCACCCTAGTCGGGTTGAGCGGGCTTCCTCCCTGACGGAGCAAGTCTCATTGGGATTTGTTTAAGGGCAGGGTCCCAAGTCCTACCCCGTTATTTAATAATATATTTTTGCGCGACTATGACAATAATATATCTAACACAATTCAGTCAGTCAGTAAAGAGCCATGCGCGATACATACTTTCGATTTTTTTTGCCGTAGACTGGTTGCAACCCAAGCCCATATATTCAATCTGCTCTGGATGGTGGGGAAAAGTGATGGATTTATACATTTTCTCAATGGTATTTACGTGTAAGGGGATGTAACGAATCTGACCGGAATTCAAACTCGACTCTCCGATTAATTAAATTAAATTAAAGATTTATTCGAAGATCGGGCATTATTTTCCGAACAAACTAACACCATTTTCTAGTGCATCAGGTATCCGAGAACACCATTTTGAAAGTGATTGGTATAAGATTCTTCTATGTGCCCTGTCCCTTCAGGACGTAGGCGATCATGGATCTCCACGTCTCCCTATCCCTTGTGGCTCTTAGTATGTTTGCTCCTGTTGCTCCTGGCAGCCCCCGTTCCGTCATCCACCTGATCAGACCCTGCAAATATGTTATCCGCTGCCTTCCTCTGTCTCTCCTTCCTTCTATCTGTCCAGTCAGTATCAGGTTCTCCAGGCTCTCCTTCCTCATTGCATGTCCCAGGAACTTCAATTGTCTCTTCCTGATGCTCAGCATCAATTTCCTTTTTGTTGCCATTCTTTCTAACACTTCGTCGTTGCTTGTATGCTCAGTCCACGATATCCGTAGCATCCTTCTGTAGAACCACATTTCGGCCGCTTCCAGTTTTGTCCTCATTTTCGATGATATTGTCCAGCATTCACAGCCGTATTGAAGAACTGACATCACGTAGCAGTCTAGCACTCTTTTCTTCGTTTCTATTGAGATTTTCCTGTGTTAGTATTTTGCTCATCTTCTGGAACGCGTCCTTTGCCATGCCAATTCGCCTTCGGATCTCCGTGTCGCACTTTCTATCTCCTGTTAGAACACTTCCTAGGTACTTAAATTCTTGGACTTGTTTGATTCTGTTACCCTTACCTGTATTTGGCATTTTGGGTTGTATCTTTTGCTGATGACCATGCTCTCAGTTTTCTTAAAGTTTATTTGTAGTCCCTTCTTGTCACTCTCCACTGCTACTTTCTGTATGAGATCTTGCAGTTTACTTTCCGTGTCCGCAATCAGTAATGTATCGTCCGCATATCTTATGTTGTTCAGGTTGTGGCCTCCAATAACAAACCCTGGTGTGTCATCTAGGGTCCTCAAAATATTCTCGCTGTATAGGTTGATCCGATGAAAGGTATAAAATTACCAAAGAAGAATGAGTGATATATTTTTGTGTAACTATTATAAAAAATATATTAGAACACAATTAAAAGGATTATTCTAAAATTAGACATTACTTTTCAAACAAACTTGGACAAACATAACCTCGCTGCTGATCTTGAGAAGGACCTCCACTCAGTGGTGGACATATGCAATTCAAGCATCCGACCGTGCATAGAATACTGTTGTTATATCTGGTCAGGTACCCCTACTGTTCATCTCAGTGTTCTCTATAGGCTCCAAAGGAGAATCTGTAACGTGATAGGTTCCGAGCTGGCAGCCTAACTCCAGCCACTTTCTCACCGACGGGATGTGGCTTCCCTCTGTCTCTTCTACAAGTATTTTCATGACTTCTGTTCCGACAAACTTAGGTCACTGGTGTCCCCATCACAAGAATTTACTCGTGCAACCAGACTGGCAAGAAGGTCCCACCCATTTACAGTTAAATCAACCAGATGCAGCCGACAATTCTACTCTAGTAGCTTTTTTCTCGCATTTCCCGTCTATGGAACTCCCTTCCGTATACTTGCTTTCCTGACGGCTACAATATCCAGGAATTTGAATGCAATGTTAATTCCCACCTCTTATCGCCAGCCTCTCGTTACTCTGTTGCTATCTCTATGGAATTCTTTGGTCCCACCATCTTTCACTTTTTCAACTAGGACTCGCTATGCCTCTTTCATGGGGATGAATCACCCTTATTTCCCCCGTATTCTAAATATAAGGAGGCAGTACTTTTCAGACAGCTTTTCTCCAAAAACCGCTACTTTATGGGTACTTCTCTGAACACAACCATGTTGACGTCTTTAAGTTAAGAGCCAATCGTTATCGGTCCTTTTTATTTTTCTTACTACCTCATTAATCATAACTTTTTTAACAGTAATTCTCCACCTTCAATGACTCCCAGCCTTGTATTAAAGAAGAGCAAAAGTAATTTTCTTTAAACAGATCAAAGATCTGGGGAGGAATGTCCAACAATTGATAATAAAAGCAGACTTTTAAAAAAATTTCGTCTTACAGAGAATTCCTTAGTTCAACAAATTGTGCCATTAGAAATTGCTTGGCGTGCCACGTGTGGCACGCGTGCAGTAGGTTAACGAACTCTGGTTTATAGAACGCTTTTTTCTGTAGTGTTGGAGTGTGATGGTTAACACGCTATCCAACGCAAACCATTGCCGATTAATTCCTTTCTCACCGAAGGGCCCCATTATTATTATCTTGTAACAGATTAAATTTAGTAAGGCGAGTATCTGCAGGTGTCCTGCCTGAGAACAAATATTAACAAACTATGAACTTCATTGCGGAAACCATTATCAGTGAATTATTTGCTTTGAACAAAAGTACGTAGCCTTATTCAATAGATATATCGCAGACATACTCTACAAGTTTCACATGAGTGTTTTAAAGCATTTGAAATCAGTTGCATACATGAAAGCCTAGGTTGTTTTGATGCCTGAAGAATTAATGAAAACATTTTATGGATTGCATTTCATCTCAATCCAACACTTCAAAAATGACCAATTTTTGAATTTGTGAAAAGTACACTCACAGGAAAATGGGTTGTTTACATTTACAACAATCTGGAACGAAAAGAACCTGAGGAAAAACGAAATTCACAACCGTAAACTACTCGAAACCCTGGTTTTTACCCGTTTCACAATTCGTTAATTTTAAAAGGTTACATTGAGATAAAGAGATTTGTGCTTATGTGTTGCATATAAACTCTCTCGCTTTCTCTCTCTCTCTCTACCTTTCATTATACAAGACGTCATCGCTTAAAATGTTTTATAAATTCAGCCTACAAAGCATGTCTGTTTAAATTTTTATTGGCTTTTCTAATTTTCAAAGATGTTCTTGTAAATCGAAATCAATTCTAGCGTCTCCCTCTCATATATTAGAATGTGGCCAAAAATATTGTCTATCATATTGACAGTATCTATTTCTTGATGATGACTAACACTTTCGATAATACTTGAATAAAAACGAAATAAAACTTGACCCTTGAACAGTTTAATCATATTTTTTGTCTGTTTAACGGTACATCCAATCCTTGAGTCATTTAATGTCGAAATTTAATCTTTTGGGGACCTTTGAAGTAATAAAAATATGATATATATTATTCTGCTTTCACAATTGAATACATGGTAGATTATACTCGGCTTTTTTTTCTTTTTTTTTTTTGTTTCCCGAGGCTGTGATATGTGTATTTTATGTGGTAGTCTAAAGTTATATTGTGGAATATAGTTTGATTTCTTTAAGAAATTGTCAGATATTATATGGGTTAATTTCATGTTGATTGTTTGGTTGATTATAATTTAACGCCAAATAAACCTCTATGGGTTATTTAAAACCGAAATATAAATATTTTAAACACAATGTTATGTATTCCGCTAAATATATTTTCGACGTAATCGTATGCCTTCAACTACTAGTAAAATGCATTGTTGGCCATTTGCTATAAAAATATATTGTTGGTAATTCTATTATGAATATCTATTGTTGGTAATTTTGTTTTAAACATGTATTGTTATGTTATTATAAGTATGTGAGATTAGTAAGTTTATAGATATTGTAGATAACTTTACTATAAATTGGTAGCGTTGATAATTTTACTATAAACAGGTATTGTTAGAAATTTTACAAGAAATATATATTGTTAGTAATTTTTTTATATAAAAATGTATTGCTGGTATTTTTGAAATACAAATGTTTATATACTTTCATAGGATTTTGTTTTTGTTTGGCGTTTCCCTATTTGCCCATAGCTGGGACCCTAACAAGTACTATTACTCTGGGTCAGGATGAACCTGGAAACAACATCAATTAAGAGGTGCTTCTACGCTCCTCATAATCTCCCGATCAGAAGCCTTGATGCTGGATGTAGTTTATCGTTATACCCAGGACTACAGTCTATCCACAATTTTAACCTGGATGTACGACATTATTTAAAAATACCGACCTTGTTAGTAGAATGTTGCTTGGATTAATTATTCTGGTTTAATACACATTATTTAAGCAATATTACAATATACACAGTGGGAGCGATAAAATTATAGGCTATCCAGGGTTTGCATATCATCTGTTCTCCAACTATTTTGGTCTTCTGCTAAACCTGAGGTAAGCTTAAGTAATACGAATGTTCCCCTCTGGAGATTAGCTTCCCGCTCAGTTCACACTCTTATCCTATCTTTTAAACAGAAGAGAGATTTATCCCTTGTCCACTTTTTAGGATTGCGTTTCTGGTTCTTTCTAGTCTGCTTCAACTCGACACGTCTAACGTCTCTTTGTAAACACTGAAATTTCATTTACTATATATTTATTGCTTTCCTCAGCAGGAAGAAATGAGTTCGCCTATCGCTCTATTCACACTCCTCCCTTGTCCTTTGAACAGAAATCGAGGTTTATCACTTTTTCCTGTTTAGGATTGGGATTCCGGTTCCTTCTAAAATCTTTTTCCGTATTTTTTTTTTACTCTCAATAGCTCCCTTGCGTCTTAGTGGCATTATCGCCTTGGTTGGGATTAATTCATGAAAAAACTGAGGTAAGAATAAGTAATACGAATGTTTAGCTATAGAAGTTCGTTTAGCGTCAGACTCGCACTTCTCTACTGTCTTTTAAACAGGAATAGAAGGTTTGTCCCTTGTTTCATGGGTTTTCGGCTGCTTTCCCATTAAACTTCTAACATCTCCGACTGAACTCTAAAATGTCATTCAATAATTAAATCTTGACCTCTTTAAGGCCAGACTTATCTGTTATCTTTCCTGCATAACCTCAAAAACCCCGTTTCTTGCGCTTTCTTTCACTCATGGAACACAAAACATCTACTTTGAGTGGCTCTTGTGCCTTGTATTGGGTTAACATAAGTAAAATAAGTATTTATCTGTTCCAACTGTTATCCTCATTTTTATTGCCATGTTTACGGCGTTTCGGCCACTGTATACTTCGGCCTTCTTCAGATCCTAGGAATTTTGAATCGAACCCTTTATTTCGGTCACTGAGGTATATCATTCTCATTACATGTGCAAAGATGAGGAAAACAGTCCGAACAGTGTAGATAATGTAAATACTAACTCATCTCAGAAGTATAGACAAATACTAAAAAAAAAATAGTAAATCAAATAAATTTTCTGTTTGTCTTTGACCTTCACAGTTTTTTAAAGCTTAAGGAAAAAATATGGTCGTTGTGCCTAACTAAACCACCTGGGTCACAAATAAGAGACTTTGTTTTTGTTTTTCATTTAGTGTTACTTTGAATATTTCTCTCTCACACTCTTTCTCCCAACTGAAGACGATTTTTTTTTCTGTCGCTGTTGGCATTTGCTAAATCCAGAACTCTCATGTTTGGAGCAGGTGGTGGGGGAACACGAGAGAAGGTCACATCACCAGCAGCCACCAGCCATAGCAACTACTTGTCATTTATAGCGTATCCCAGATTTTTATTATTACTTTTCTTGTTCTCTTATTTTCTTTTTTCTGTTTCTTTTTAATTCTTCCCCAAGAATAACACTTAATGGCACCAAGTCTTGGCAACTTAGTTCCCACGATTCCTTCAGCCCGCATTTTCTCCCCTCAACCTCTTCAATGTTATGTTGTCTAGCAAACTCATATGCATAACTTCATTCTCATTGAGGTTTCTTCCACAGTTTCCCCATTATTATTATTATTATTATTATTGCAATCACAGCAAATTTTACTGGAGATGGAACCAAATTACCACCAAAGTCCAAAACCAGTGGTAAGAGGTGAAACATTTTTAGAATGGTTTGGGAATTCTCCGGGGTTTCATCAGCTTTAACAAAGCGTGCAATCTTTTAAAAAAAAAATACCCAGTGTTGACAATGACCTCAATCTTCTCCAGCCACTTCAGACTTACATGCTTATGGTTCCCAGGTTATGTATAACAATGCGAATGAAAATCGCTTTTATCATTGACCAAAATTTGCACACTTTCATCATCATCATTTTTTGTCATCGTTCTTATTATTATTACTGTTAATGCAGTTATTATAATTATTATTATTATTATTATTCCTGAAAAATTTTCTGAAGAGAAATATTTTATAAATTTCAACGGAGAATAAAATTGTCTGTTCAATTAATGAATATGCTGAATATTTCCTAGTTAGGAAACAGCTATAATTTTAAATTACCGATTATTATTATCGCTGTTGTTGTTGTTGTTATATCTTCAAAAACAGCAAATGTTGCCGGAGATAGAACCAAAGTACCACCTAAGTCTACAATTGGTGTCCTGAAGTGACAAACAGACACTAAGTGGTCAATAGTTTTAACGTTTAATTTAACATCATCTACCAATAGAGTTTGTAACGTTCTTTATTATCTTTACTTGGTAATTACTATTGAATAGGCTTTGGTCCTGTGACGCCATTGCACATATCTTTGCTTTAACTATTCACTCTTCAGCTACTGATAGGTTTTTGGTTTATTTACCAAGTTTAGCATAAATATTTGTTCACTATTTAAAACATATGTGATCGTAAACTTTAACAACTAGATACTAAGCAAGCCAATAGACTTAACATGTTATACCCATAATCTACACATTAGATTTGCATTAGTTTTCATTATTTTTGCCTTGGTATTTCTGCTGGCTTTGGTTCCGTGGCGACATCATAAATGTCTTTGCTTTAATTATGCGCTCATCTTCAGCCCCAGATGAGTTCTTGTTTATCTGAATCTACATTGCTTCTTTTGATTGCATTTTTACAATTTAAAGTTTTTGCTCCCAGGTATTTTAACAAATGTTTAACCCTTTTATCACCCTTTTTTATGATTTTACAAGCATTTGCCGGCTGAACATCTTCATCTCTTTCCTTCGCAATTAACCTGAGATTTTTATGAAGTTTTCATTATAAATAAAATAAAGTTATTCTGATTATTATTTAAGCAGCAAACGCAGCAACTGTTGCTGGCAATGAATTCAAAATAGCAGCTCTCCACAACTAGTGGAGGTCAGTCAGTCAGTTAAGTGCCATACGTGATACACGCTTGGGCGATCATGTCTCGATAGAGACATGACTGACTGGGCAGAAGATTATCCCGCTGTAGGTTGCCATTGCTTTCTGCGGTAGACTGGTTGCCGACTAAGGCTATAGAACCCAATCTGTCCTGCTATTTAACCCATAACTGGAAGGAAGAGACGGATTAATACCTTTCCCAAGGGTATTTGCGCGTAAGTGAATACAATGGATTCAACTGGAATTCGAACTCGGCTACCCGGTTTCTCGCAGGTGGCGTATTTACATCATGTTTTCGAGAACTCTTTCGATTATCCGAACAGTCCAAAGTAGTGCTGACTTTTCTAAATATCTGATCTTGATATTGGCTCCAATTTTCTACCAATACTTCGGAAGTTCCATAATTATGAAGGCCAAAGCCTTAACAATGAGGATGCCATCCACCGTCTTTATTTTGTCACGGTTTGTACAGTTTTCCCCTTTTCTATATTTTTGGCGATTGCTGTGTTGTCTCCGGAACATGCAATTCTATCCTTTTTATTCGCCGCCACAAGGTCAAGTTTTTCTGCGCAATCTTTCATGGTTGCATCTGATCATGGCATCACACAAACGTTTATCGTTGTCATTTTCAATGACACCGTTTGAAGCTTGTCCATACTATCTTTTTACCATCTCCAAGCCGTAATTTCCACATAATTCCTTGGATCTTCAAAGCATTAAATACTATGTCAACCGTTATCTTTTTTTTAATCATATCACCCCGAGCAAGGCGGTAAGGCCACTGGTGTGCAGGGGGTTATGTAAGAGTGAATAGATTGGAAAAGAGAAAGCCAGAAACCACGTCCTAAACAGGGAACAAGGGATGAACCTCTACACCTGTTCAATAGACGTGGGTGGAGTGTGAACCGTCAGTCAGCTAGGTGCCATGCCTGATACACGCTTGGGCGATCATGTCTTTTTCGATCCATGAATAGGCAACATATTTTCCCGCAGTAGGTTGCCATTTCTTTTTGCCGTAGACTGGTTGCCAATCAAGGCTCTGGAACCCAATCTGTTCCGCTATTCAACCCACAGGGAGAAGAGAAGGATTTGTGCGTAAGGATATTTGTGCGTAAGTGGATGCAACGAGTTCGACTGGAATTCGAACTCGATTCTCTGATTTATTATTCCGAGCCGACAACCACTGCATCATTTTATTGTTCTCGCTCCTTAATCATCTTTCTCTTGTTTCTTATAATTTCGCACTTGTTAACCCCCTGTGTCTTAGTGGCTTTACTGTATTGCTTGGGGTGAGATGATTAAAAAATAAAAAAGAAAACTCTTATTTTGACCACGTTTCGCTGATCAATGAACGTTATCAGAACAAATGAATCTTGTTTCAAGCATTTCTCCATTGGCAAGATTGAATTGAAGAAACTAAAAAAGAAACTAAGAAACTAAGAACGAAACTATGACAGAACGAATCGAAGAACGAGACTCTGAAATTAAAAAAGTAACTCAGAAACTAAGAAAAAAGAAAAAGAAATAAGAAACTACTTAAGAAAGAAACTACGAAACTAAAAAAGAAACTATAAAGCTAACTAAGAAATAAAATAACTACAAAACAAAGAAAAAAGAAACTATGAAAGTATCTAAGAAACTAACTTAAAAAGAAAGAAAAAAGTAACTACCTAAGAAACAAACAAACTATGAAACTAAAAAAAAAGAAACTTAAAAAGTTGAGAAAAAAACGAAAAAAATAAAAAAGAAAGGAAGAAGGAAACTATGACAGAAAGAAAAAAAATAAGAAACTACGAAATTAACTAAGAAACTAAGAAAGAAAGAAAGAAAACTAACAAATAAAGAAACTATGAGTCTAGAAAAAAATAAAACTAAACAAAATTGGAGTAGATAGACTAAACTATAATTGAAGTAGATAGACTAAACTATCGCCAGGTTCACACTCCACCCACGTCTATTGAACAGGTGAAGAGGCTCATCCCTTGTTTCCTGTTTAGGATGTGGTTTCCGGTTTTTCTCTTTTCCAATCTTTTCACTCTTACGTAGCCCCCTACACACCAGTGGCCTTACCGCCTTGCTCGGGGTAATATGATTAAAAAAAAAAAAGCTAGGACAGAAAGAAAATAAGAAACAATGAAACTAAGAAAGAAACTAAGAAAAAAAGAAACAATGAATAAAACTAATTAACTACCTAAGAAACAAAGAAACTATGAAACTCAGAAGAAACAAAGAAAAAAAGAAACAAAGAACGACAGAAAATAAGAAACGACCTAGGAAACAAAGTAAAAACTAAGAAAGAAGGAATCTATGAAGCTAAGATACTAAAAAAGAAACTAAAAACTAAAAAAGGAAAAAAAGAAAGCAAGAAACTAAGAACGAAACTACGACAGAAAGAAACTATGAAACTAAAAAGAAACTAAGAATCTAAGAAAGAAACTAAGAATGAAAAAACGAAACTATGAAAGGAAAAAGAAACAAACTGAGAAATTAAGAAAAAGAAATTATGATTCTAATAAACTAAGAAAGAAAATAAGAATCTACCTAAGATAGAAAGAAAGAAACTAAGAAAGAAAGAAACCATGAAACTAAAAATGAAAAACAGAAAACAAACTAAGAAACTAAGAAAAAAAGAACGTAACTACGACAGAAAGAAACCAAGAAGGAAAATAAGAAATTATCTAAGAAACAAAGAAATTAATGTGAGAAACTAAGAATTGTGATTATTTACCACAATTATATCGTCTTGGATATTATAATTTACTAATTCCAAGTTTTTATTTCTATATTCATTGGTTTTAATATTTTCCTTTTTTCTTTATTGTTTCAACACCAGTTTAGTAAGTACAAAAGATAGGCTGAAGAAGGCCGGTTATAAATTAATCTCTTTACGGAAGTCATATGCGAAGTGATTTCCTAAAATTTTAATTTCTTTTTTTTGCAATCTGGATTTCTTAAGCATTAATAACCAGTATATATATATATATATATATATATATATATATATATATATATAAAATCCAGAATATGACTTTCAAATTTAATTTTTGTTTTTTGTTTTTACCTTTTAAAAATCATTTACGTTGGTTTTGATTGGTTGATTTTCTTTTGTGGCGTACGAATCTCTATGAGCTATTTAATGCCGAAATCTAAATATCTTGTACGTAATTTTATATTTTCATCTACAGTTATTTTGTATATAAATATATACTTTCAGAATAAAGGTATGTTTTTTTTAGATATATATTTTGTAGATCATAAAAGTTATTGTTGGTAATTTTTCTATAAAAATGTATTTTGGTCATTTTATTATGAAAATATATTGTTGATTTTATTTGGAGGTTTACAATTTACACATAGCTGGGACCCTACCATAGGGTAGACCTGGGATCAATTTACAGATCGTCCCAGGCTGCTCAAAACCTCCAATTTCTCGATCAGAACCCTTTCTGCCGGATGTTGTTTATCGTCATACCAAGTTATGAACATATTTTTTGGGTGCTTCCGTCGTGGGATCAATTTACAACCAGTTTGAATTTTTTTTCTTTTTTCTTTTTTTTATTAAGGACCAGGAGTACTTACTCTATAGTAGTATGGAGAAAAAATTAAAAGTAGGATCATTTCTCGTCGCAGTGCCTAGTGAACAACACGACCACCTATTTATTATTCCGCCGTATCTCCATCCAAATTTAACGGATTAAAGAATAATCGCATTCAGTTCTTCTCTTCCTTTACAGGTTTCTCTATGAAGAAACTGTTCAAGTGATCGATATACCGGAAAATATAAATGTATTAAATAAGTGTTGAAGAAAATCTTTCGAACCTAAATATTTGTTATTTTCTCCTCTTTAAATTTATTTAAACTGAATGTCGGCTTGCATTCTGACCCAAGAAAAGTTTTTTGCTGGTCAAATAAGGGTAGAAACTTTTTGTCAAGTTTACACTTATCATTCGTTTCTGACGATTTCTGATCGTGTAAAATTATATTCACACTTACATATACCGTCTTCGGAGATCCTACATATACCGTCTTCGGAGATCCTACATATACCGTCTTCGGAGATCCTACATATACCGTCTTCGGAGATCCTACATATACCGTCTTCGGAGATCCTATACACATAAATGATGCTTTTTTTTTTTTTTAATGGAAAGCTGATCTCAATAATAATTAACTTAGAACCATGAATGCTAAAACGAGACTAAAGCCATTAAAAGTAAGGTGAGCTGATCTCAATAATAATTAACTTAGAACCATGAATGCTAAAACGAGACTAAAGCCATTAAAAGTAAGGTGAGCTGATCTCAATAATAATTAACTTAGAACCATGAATGCTAAAACGAGACTAAAGCCATTAAAAGTAAGGTGAAAGATATTGGAGGAGTTTCTCATCTGGGTCAGGTGTGGCGATAACTATACTCACCAACAAAATCAATGTCAGTTAGTCAGCTAAGAGCCATACGTGATACACGCTTAGGCGATAATTTCTAGAAAGAGACTTGATTGACTGGGTAGAACATTTTCTCGCAGTAAGTTGTCATTACTTTCTGCGGTAGACTGGTTGCCAACCAAAGCTGTCAAGGCTATAGAATCTAATCTGTCCTGCTATTATTTAACACATAACTTGGAGGGAGAAACGACGGAGCAGTACTTTTCCCAAGAATATTTGAGCGTAAGTGAATGCAACGAATTCGATCTCGGCTCTCCAACTTCTCGTTCCGAGCCGATATCCAGTGCACCACAACACACATCCACATGTTTCGGTGTATTAATGTACAATTCAATAGTCAAAACAAAGCTTTTTTTGTGTGACGCTTTGCAGAAAAACTGTAAATTACTTGCAAGGTTTAAGAATCATTGCAAATAAAAGAATTTACAGGTAACATATTTTTTTCTAATCATTTCATCCCAAGCAAAGCAGAACTGCCACTGGTGCGCAGGGGTTGTACATAAGAAGTGAGAGATAAGAAAGAGGAACAAGTTACGGGAGTGTCAGTTTTCCCCATCCGCTTTATTTTTCTCCTCTCTAATCCCTGTAGAAAGAGTCCCTCTTGATTTTGTCATAAAGACAGAATACAGCTGCTCTTTTATTTTTTGTGGGTTGGACGGATTCAATTAACATCAATTTATTTATTTTGTATATTAAGTTGAAATTTTGTTTATTTTTTTGTTTTGTTTCATGTACCCCACCACCACCTCAATTTCATTACATTTCATGTGTAATTTTTATCTATTTTTGTATTGTACATAAAGATAAGTTTAAAAATTCATGTGGGGACTATCCCTTTTTTAGGTTCCCAGAATGTGCGAGGTATTATGGTGTATGCTGGATTGGTTGGCGATGAATGGGTCCTCATGGTGAATGGAATATTGTAAAGAGTGATTGGGTCGTGAGTCGGATTAGCTAGGTATAGGATAGTTATTGATGACCAGCCTCGGTTTTTGTACCCCCCCAATGGCCTTGTGCCACAATTGTAATATTTTGCAATAAATCTCGTTATAGAATGTAGAATGGGTAAGAGAAGGATGAGAACACTTCTGTGAAGAGAGCTGTATGAAAGTAGAGTGGAAAGGAAGGAGAACATGATACAAGGATTGTCAGGGAAAGATTTTATTTAATTTATTCACTTTGTTTCATATTATGTATGCAATTTAAATCAAATAAATAGATTTTGTATCACACGTGAAATTTAGTGTAAAATCACTGTAACAGTGCGTATCGCCAAGACAAATATTGTCTTAACTTATATGATATTCTTCAAGAAATAGTCAAATTTGATTAAAGAGCTAGCAGACATTATGTATACATTTTATCATAATCTGACACGAAAGCTCCAAAAATGTAACCTGTATTCTGTAAATACTCTGGATACATACAAGAAATACAATGTGTAGCTGACAAAATTTCTGGTCGATAAAGATGGCTTTTTAATATTTTCTGTGACATTTAATACTGTCAAGCAGCCATTCTAAATAGCTCTTTTGAGGATACATTTATTTAAGGCGATAACGCCATTAAGATGCATGGTTATACTGAGAGTGAAAAAGAATAAAAGATACTTTTAGAAGGAACTAAAAATCCAATCCTAAACAGGAAACAAGGAATAAACTTCGACTCCTGTTTAAAAGACCGAGGAAGAATGTGAACCGAACGATAGGCGAAACATTCTACTTCTACTGAGAAGAAAAATGTATTAAATAAAATTTTCAAGTTTACCCGGGGACAGAAGTATAGAGTTGAAGCAGACTTTAGGAAGAAATAGAAACCCAATCCTAAACAGGAAACGAAGAATAAACCGCGACTCTTGTTCGAAAGTCTGGAGAGGAGTGTGAACTAGATGATAGCCGAACCTATCTACTCCTATATTGTAAAGTACAAACATACCGTGAGATTATTGATGCGATGAATTATTTTTTAAAATTTAAATCATAATCATAGTGTGCGACTAATTTTCCTTGTGCGACTCGGTGTCGAGTAGTATGGTCGACTATTACTTGTTGTCTTTTGCCAAACTAAGCTTAGTACAAAGACGACTCGGCGTGCAGTAACAAACAAGCCTGGCTAAGCATTACGAGTAAGTAATGGTTTCGATACACAATAAGTGTCCCACAACTGCGGCTTATCTGCGAACAATATTCGCAGTGGTGATAATAACTAAAAAACGATCATGTGAGCTGTTTCATCACTAACGTGTACAGAATAAGCCCTCTCTGGAACAAACTCTCGAGAGGCTCCCTTCTTGATCGGTATCATGTTAAACTCTTCAAGTCTAGAGTCAAATGTTAGCTATCCTACATATCCTCATAATATGCACAACTGACGTCCCGCTTTTATGCCATTACAGCTGCCTAATTCAGTTGCCACTACTTTGAGTGGCTCTTGGAACTTGAGAGAACGCGAAATAGATAGATTGGAGGCATATAAATCAACACTGTCTAAATTATTTCTATATCCAAACTGTTTATATCTACAAACACTCAACCCCCGATATGGAGAACTCTTGAACTTGGAAATAAAGCTAATCTACAAGTATATATATATATTGAGTTGAGCTGAGTTTGTTTACATTCGATAGAATCTGAGCAAATGTTAATCGTTCAATAAAATGAATCTGGAAAATAATTATATAAAGGTTAAACTGAATCATACCTACCATAAAATCTTTCGTAGGTCTGATCTTAATACGGCATCTCCCCGGTGTTGGGAGTATGCAGATTGGATTCTTGCCGGAAGGCAGATATTTTTCAAACGATTTCTCAAAGGGTTAAGTGGAAATTATAATGTACTGTTTAACTATTTACGCTCTCACACTCTGATTGAGCACTCTGGAAGAATGGTAGACTTTGAAAAACAGTAGCCATTCTGGCATGTACGCATCGCTCATTCCGTAATGAATTAGATCACTCTGGCTATTGGGCGTGTATAATGATAATGTATACGCTAAAAAGTCTGCTTTCTTCTACCGAGCGCCCATAGCCCAGAGGTAGAATCGCCGATTGATGCTAATTCGGTCGGGTTTCAATCCTGGGTTAAAAGCAATCGGATGTCTAACCGTACTGATGAGCTGTGATACAGCGAAACAGATCTCTCTGCGGATGACTAATATATAATAAACAGACTTTCCTTTCAAATATGGGTATCCATTAAAAATAATAATGTTAAACAATATATATATATTTAATCATATCACCCCAAGCAAGGCGATAACGCCACTGATGCGCAAGGGGCTACGTAAGAGTGAAAAGATTGGAAAAGAGAAAACCGGAAACCGCATCCTAAACAGGAAACAAGGGATGAGCCTCTTCACCTGTTCAATAGAGGTGGGTGGAGTGTGAATCGGGCGATAGTTTAGTCTATCTACTCCAATTGAAAAAAATAAAATTAAAAAAAACGAAAAGATATATATAGCGAGAGAGAGAATGTGGAGAAGTTTGTCTTTTAGCTGAGTAGAGTTATTTCAGGCATGCCGATTTAAAAGTTTTGTGAAGGCATTATTGTGATGTCTTCACTCGTCAGGGTTTTTGTTTCTTTATTTCTATGCTTTATCTCTATTTCGATATCAAGAAAATTCTGACTAAAAAACTGCTCGCCAAAAATGCCTTTCTACCAGTAAGCTACTGGAAATGAACAACAATTTTAGTACTAAGCATAATTACAATTTAACACACACACACACACACACACACACACACACACATATATATATATGTGAGAGAGAGAGAGAGAGAGTTATCCACATACAAGCCTGTTTCGTTGTATCGCAACTCATCAGTGTGACTATAGACTAGAAATTCGACCGATTTGGTATCAGTCAGAATCACTACCCGTTAAGCCATAGGCGCATGGAATCAGAAGGGAAATTTTAACGAGTTGTATATAAGCAGTAAATACTCCAGTCACCGAAAAAACTCAATTCATTCCTGAAGAGTAATGTATATATCGCAAAAGTGGATATATATATATATATACACCAATTTCATCTCTCTTGTACTGAAAAGCTTGTTTTGCAAGAAATGTCATAACTACAATATGTAGAATTAGAAAGTTGATCAAACATTCAGTCAGTTAAGTGCCATACGTAATTCACGCTCTGGCGATCATGTCTCGAAAGAGACATGACTGACTGGGCAGAAGATATATCCCGCAGTAGGTTGCCATTGCTTTCTGCGATAGACTGCTTGCCAACCAAGGCTATAGAACCCAATCTGTCTTGCTATTTAACCCATAACTGGAGGGAAGAGACGGATTAATACCTTTCCCAAGGGTATTTGTACGTAAGTGAATGTAAAGAATCCAACTGAAATTCGAACTCGGCTCCCCGATTTGTCGTTCCGAGTCGATATCCATTGCACCACAACGCAATAAAGAAGGATAAAAGGATCTTGTTTCTATTAATAAGTGTAAGTTATTTAACAAGAATTAACATCAATTTTTGTTATTCATGAAATAAGGTTTGTTTGAAAGTTCTTCATAAAACTTTACTTGAATATGTGCATTTTAGAGTTCAGTTTTTTATAAGATAAAATAGATTTTGTGACGAAAGAATATCTGTTTTGTTTTCGAAGATGTATGCACATATTAAAATTCAGTGAGCCAATTGTTTTATATAAAAAAAAAGCTTTTCTATTAGTGAGTGAATAAATTTATAGGATTTTTCGGACTGACTCAAGAAAAAGTGTAGGTGCGTGCAAGTTCAGATTTTCTGTGCAATTAAATCTTACGAAATCCGACAAAAAATAAATAGCGCGTTTACGCGTGTTTTAAAAAATCACCATTACAATGGAATGCAGATTTTATTGCAAATAAAATAAATTGGTCTTTGTAATTTACCTCTGAAGACGATCTTGAAAAAAGGGTCGAAAGTTCTTGGGTTACTACGGCGCCGGAATTGATTAATTTCATCTTAGCATCAAAAAATTAGAGTACCAAAAAGGATGAAAGTAAAATAAACACAATATGTCTATATTATTCAATAAAACATGTTTGAATTAAGATATGCTGCCTAAATATACAGATATGTAGACATACTTCTATACCAAACCAAGACTTTGGAAGATCTTGAAGGTCAAATACAAGAAGTTATGTCTTCCATATCACAAGGGTTGGGTTTCTGGTGAAATCAATTGGCGCGACTCCTGGGCGGCTCAAGAAGATGTTAGCGAAATCTTGTACTCATATCGAATTTTAAATAAAACCTCATGCTAAACGCTTTCCTCTTATTCATTACTTGTAAAAGTAATAGTAAATAAATTATAATTATTTTAAAATGGGGATTCACTTTTCAATTAGGCTGTATATTTTTTAATATTTTTAAAAAACTTATGGCGCCTTCCTTAATAAATTTCATCTTAACATTAAGAAACGGATTAAACAACTGAAAAGAATCAGTATAAAATAAGTAGACACAATATGACTATATTAGGTACCTCGATTAAATCGCTGAACAAATAGCGTGGTAGGAATAAAAAGGCGCCAATTTTAATAAAAACGAACTTTTTTCATTAAAATGTTTATATTATTATGAAGAGAAAAGATCAAAATATTTTTAGAACTATTTAAAAATTATTTTTAATCCTTTCTAATACATTCGAAATTTCGGTAAAAATCTTGTTTTGATTTTAGTAAGCGCGTAACCAAATCGTTACGAGAATTTACAAAAAAAAAAACGTAATATTACGTAACTCAGATATTACGTAACTATCTGCTGGAATAAACTTCTCTTTGCAAAGCATAAACTGCTGCTTATTTATAGTTTGGAAGAGTTCATTTGGGCATGTGTAAATTACCATAACACCCCTCTTCTAAGTATCAACTTCGCCTGAGTCTTAACATCTTTTTTTTTGTTTTGTTTTTGATTAACAACGAGTTAGCCCGTCATATTCTTTTTCTTTTTAAACGGCGATGTTCCGGGGCTGCTCGTGGTATTGGCATGCCAAATGTATCGTAAATGACATCCATTACTGTCAGCATCGTCCGACAGACGTCTCCTGATTTTATTTAAATATCTTTTGTGAGTAAACTGTGGACCTTTAATTATGTAGACCATATTTTCTACTCTTTTCTAAAGTGTACCCACTCCACCCACGTCTGTTGAACAGGTGAAGAGGCACATCCCTTGTTCCCTGTTTAGGATGTGGTTTCCGGCTTTCTCTTTTTCAATCTTTTCACTCTTTTCTTTTTTTTTTTTAAATTGGAGTAGATAGGCTAAACTATCGCCCGGTTCACACTCCATCCACGTCTATTGCACAGGTGTAGAGGCTCATTGTTTCCTGTTTAGGATGTGGTTTCCGGCTTTCTCTTTTCCAAACTTGTCACTCTTTTCTTTTTTTTTTTCAGTTGGAGTAGATTGACTAAACTATCGCCCGGTTCACACTTCACCTACGTCTATTGAACAAGTGAAGAGGTTCATCCCTTGTTCCCTGTTTAGGATGTGGTTTTCCGGCTTTCTCTTTGCCAATCTTTTCACTCTTAGGTAGCCCCCTGCGCATCAGTGGTGTTACCACCTTGCTCGGGTGATATGATTAAAAAAAATTCCTAGAAATATTTGTTATCCCGAAACATCTGCATTTCTCTTTTCCAATCTTTTCACTCTTTTTATTTTATTTTATTTTATTTCAATTGGAGTAGATAAACTATCGTCCGGTTCACACTCCACCCTCGTTTATTGAACAGGTGAAGAGGCTCATCCCTTGTTTCCTGTTTAAGATGTGGTTTCCGGTTTTTCTCTTTTCCAGTCTTTTCACTCTTACGTAGCCCCCTGCGCATAAGTGGCGTTTTCGCTTGCTTGGGGTGATATGATTAAAAAAACAAAAAAACTTTCTCTTGCTTGGTAACGTTTTGTAGTTACCGTCTTTGTTCGTCCAGATTTTGTATGTTTGGAAAGTAGCATGTTCAACACAAACCTGCTTTAACGCGCAAACATAAACTCGGCTGGGTGCTAGAATGATGGTGTGCTGTCGTTGGACGTGATTCTATACACCTGAAGGAACTGTTGCAGGGCTTTTTCTGTGGGTGCGCCCCAAGCTTTTTTCAGGGCTCTTTTCAGCGCGTCAATGAAACGCTCGGCCTGTCCGTTGGACCTTTGGTGATATGGAGCGATCATAGTATGATTGATCTGGAAGGTCTCAAAAAATTCCTTAAAGTTGCCGGACGTAAATTGTGTCCCATTGTCTGGCACTAAACAATCGACTACCCCCAAAACTGGCGAACGGTTCGTGTCGGAAATTGATTGTCACTTCTGTAGTTTGGATTTCTACATCTAAGAACTTAGGGCCACTTAGAAAAATCTACTATTGTAAGATAGTTATATCCGTATATTGGGCCTGTAAAATTTACATGAATCCGAGACCATGTTCGTTCCGTTTTGGGCTAAGGACTATATTTGATTGGAGGTGCCTTAGCTGCCAAGGTACAGCCTTTACAGGATTTTATGATGTTTTCGATATCCTTATTCATGTTCGGACAGTATACATAACTGCGCATAAGGCTTTTCATCTTTGTAATCCCTGGGTAACCGGCATGGAAACTTTCAGAGCTCTTCTTTTGTTATGGGGAAACACACCTATTCCTCAGATAATGGACTCTCCCTTCTATATTAAGAGTTAACAGGAGGTTAACGGGAGAAGTTCTTAGGAGTTCTTGGGAAGTTCGTAGGAGTTTTTTAGAGTTCTATTGGATTTCAGTAGAACTACAAGGCAGTTGATATTATTCGGCAGTTAGCCGAATACTAAGGAGTCAGCTTTAGTGGAAGATTACCAAGTTCCTAATATTTTGGGTGCGTTAAGTCGATTAGCAACCGACATAGCGCGATTATAACCTCAGTGCGAAAACTACTCCACAGCATCTTTGTAGTGTGATGGGAATGACGACTCGCTTTCTATATCGCGTAGAAAAAATATCTCAAGTCTGTTGATTCTTTTCACAAATTTTTGTTTTGATTTGCCTGATAAACACATCGTATATAGCTTCTCGTTTGACTTTGTCGAGAGTTACAGGGAGTCCCCTTAGTGTGTTGCATAATGTGGCTTTAAATTCTCTTCTGTTCGAAGAGATGCAATCACAATATCTTCAAGAGGCTCTCCGTGTTTCCGAATTAATCTGGATAGTCCATCGGCATGATAGTTTTTTAGTCGATATTAACTTAAATTTCGAGTTATAATTTAAAAGGATTATTCCTCATCTTTGCAGTCTCTTTTATGTATGCACAGGCAGACCTATTTTTCAGAATTGAAGATGGTCAGTAATGGTTTGCAATGTAAAGAGTCTACCGTGAATGTACCGGTGAAAATTCGTTACTGCGAAAATAATCTTTAACAACTCCTTTTCAAATTATGAGTATTTCTTTTCTGCAGTAAGAAACGTTCTCGACATATGAGCCATTGGTTTGCGAGATCCATCTGGCATCTTGTGCATAATACATGCTCCAATGCCACACGAGCTGGCGTCGATGGCAACTATTATGTCCAGGTCTGGGTTGTAGTGGGTGAGAAACAAGTCCGACATCAAGACTTCCTTTAATTTGACGAATGCTTCTTGGCATTCAGGTGTCCTCTCACAGTTCTTGTCTTTTTTCAAAAGTTTGTTTAACGGAACACGGAAGTTGTGCATATTAGTAATAATTTGCAGTAATAGTTGGCCAATATATATATATATATATATATATATATATATATATATATATACCTTCACCAACCCTAGTTTAAGATATCAAACAGCTTTTTCTAAGAAATATTGGGAATTAAAAGAAAGTTGCTTAGATCACCAGATAAAATGGGAACTCATAGGCAAGGCTAGGACCCCTAATAGCTTAAGAGATAGGTGTAATCTATGTTTGACAGAAAAAAATAAAATTTTTAAATTACAACTCCAAAATATACATCTTAACAAATGAAGGGAGATCAAAAGTATGTGTCCCCAAAGAAATAAGTATAAAGTGCAATAGTTATCCTATTTCCCCAATTAGTCTTAATAAAAATTAATTTTTTTAAAGTTGGCCAAACAGTTACTTCCACACCACCTACCATTACTAGCCCAAGGGTCAGGCCATATAATTCCCACTACTGAGGAGGAATTACTACTAATTCCTTCTCCCATTCCAACTCAATGAAAACTAATACATCCTAACCCCTTCCTTTACCTAAGCTAACCCCTGGGCTTAGAATTTTTCCTCGTTCTCTGTTTATAAGGGGTCGAAGAATGCATGCCTTAAAATCACATGCTGAAAATGGCTATTTCCCCATTAAGATTTATCTGAATTTATATATATATATATATATATATATATATATATAGTATACTTTCTTAATATGAGGAAAAGAACATTACGAAAATAAATAAAGAAGAAAACGATATTTTTCTTGCCTATGCGTTTCGTTCCGTGACAAATATTTTTTGCCTTGATATAATGCGTCACCGGACAAAACGCGTAGGCCAAAAAAAAAAAAAAAAAGTTTTTTGTTTTTTTGTTTTTTTGGCCTCTTTATTTTCATATATATATATATATATATATATATATATATATATATATATATATTGTGTGTGTGTGAGAGAGAGAGAGAGAAAACAAGGTATATATAATCTAGACCTGGTCTAAATCAAAAACACGTTTACATCGGTAATTTTCAGCAGAAATGCAAATACAGTAGACAGAGGAGTAAGAAAATAAAAGAAAAAATGCAAAAAAAAAAAAATGTAATTTGCACTCCTAACAAATATTAGCCTCCTTTGTCGTTATCAACCTCACCTCGACGCGTTCTGGGCTTAGCGCCCTCGCCTGTTTTTGCTCTATTCCAGCGTTCGCATTTGTCTCTCCTAATTTGTCTTTTATTTTATTAGTTATTTTTCCTCCCCCGGCCTGTTTTATAATGAAATATGAAATAGTATTGAGTTTTGTCATTGAAGACTGATTTTCTTTTTTCGGTGTTTGGGTGGCATGGCGGAAAGATGAGGACAAACTTCAAGACAGCAATGACGTTTTTCTTACACTTTCTTTTTTTTTTTTGTATGGTGACCGCCCGTTGTTGTTATGGGGACATATCCGGTACAGTGCACTAGCTAAGTGAGAAGGAGGGCGGATGCATCGAGTCCTCAAAGGCTTGTATTTATATTGACATAGGAACGCTAACACACACACACACACACACACACACACACACACACACACACACACACACACACACACACACACATCCAAAGCGTTTCGTCCTTCGATACCTTGCAAAAAGTCCATTAGAGAACGAAGCGCGTCACTTAATATAAGTCTTCCTTTTGTTTTTATTCATATTGCCATTTTTGCAGTTATACTCTGTTTGAAATTTTACGCACACGTATACAAGGTGCGATAGGCAAAATTATGTTTTTAATTATGTGCATGCGCGTTCTTTGTTTTTGATTTTGTCGACTGCACATTATATTAGACTCAGCTGGGCACCGTCTGTGAGAAAAAGACCACCATGACGCAGTTAACTCCGCCAGAAATTTGGAAACGGCATGTTTGAGTGTCAATCTAAGGACAGTGCAGAGGATTCGAAAAAAAAAGTTGTATGAGTCTAATAATGATTACGAATGTGTTTGGAGTGATCACTCCTGGCGGTGACGTTATGCCTCCATTCATCGTCCCACAGGGTCACAGATTCAACATGGTAGCCTACATCAAGTTCCTTGAAGAGGTAGTGCTGCCCTGGGTCAAGAGGCTGCTTGCTGAAAAACCCTATGTCAAGACTATGCACCATACTATATAAGCAGTAGAACTTAGTCAAGGGTGTCAGACAATTTCTGCGACCACATAACTCCCCAGTTTGCAGCCTCTTGATTTTCATGCGTGTGGTGAAGTGAGAGCCCCATAAAACTCCTCCTAATACCAAAGATGAACGGAAGGCAATGATTATGGCAGTATTCATCAACTTAAACAAGGAGACCTTCCAAAAGAGTTACAGGGGATTCCCAAGTCGTCTAGAGGCCGTGGTTGAAGCCAATGGCAATTTCATTAAATAAATTTACTCTTTAATATTTCAAGATATTTTTGGGTAATCTATTTTGGTATCTTAAGTATTAATTGTAGGAGGTTAGGTTTATAATTATTTTTTATTTATTGTGGTTTGAATTTATGTGCATATGCCTTTATTTATACACTTGTGCATACGCGCACGTGCACATCCATGCATACAAACGCGTGTACACAAGCACATATACACTTACATCTGTGTTATAAATAAGTTAGGGATTAAATAGTAAAATTATTTTTTTTAGTTTTAGGTTATTAATCATGGTTGCTTGAGTTTATAGAATATTTTCTTTGTTTTTTATATAGAGGTGATGGACAAAATAATGGGAAATAATTGAAATTTCAAGCAAATATATTTCATTAAGGAGTAAGACCGTTTTTGCAGTAATTACAACTTGAATTCTGTGTGGTATCGATTCATACAACGTTTTAATTTTTTTCAGAGGAATTTTTGTCCATTCTTCAGCTAAAACACTCTCCAATTCTTTCAATGATTATCGTAGAGGATATCGACTCCTTTTCTTTCTTTTTTTTTTTTCAATGAATCATAAATATTCAATGATGTTGGGATCTGGGGACTGTGATGGCCAGATAAGATGTTCTACTTAACTTCCTCATGCCATTTAGCTATAAATTTAGCACTATGAATGGGACCATTATCATCCTGAAAAATTCCCTCTGAAAACAGTTCCTGGATCATACGATAAAGCTAATCAATTAAAATTCTTAATTTTTACTATTGATATTGTACGAGGCTGCTCTTTTTATGATTTCCCATTTGGTTTTGGTAAAGATTTTTTTTTTGGCTCCATATGTATTTTGATAGGTGTGTACAGTTTGTGTATTTTTCTTTCGAATGACATTTTGTGGTTATAAAATCTTCCACATAACAAAACACTTAATTTGAATCCTGATGAATAAAGCACGAAACAGAATCAAGCCAGAAATAGAACAAAAACGGTTCGGTTTTGTCAAAGACATTGGAACAAGGAACACGATATTTATGCTTAGGATGCTATCAGAAAAGGCGATAATAATGAAAAAGGACGTCTACCTACGTTTTATAGACCGTGCAAAGGTTTCGACAAAGTGCGCCACAAAGAATTGATAGAAATGCTCAGCATCCTCGACATATTTGAGAAAGACATTAAAGTAATCCAGAATCTCTACTGGCAGGAAACCGCCTGCATACGGACAGAAAATGAATTTTCAGCAGATATACGAAGGGGCGTAAGACAAGGATGTTTCTTTGCACCCTATTTATGCAACTTTCACAGCGAGACTATGGTGGGCACTCTAGAAGTTATGCCAGAATTCATCATCGGTGGTCACAATCTGAACAACATAAGATACGCAGATGATACAATGCTGATGGCCGACACGGAAAGAAAACTACAAAATCTCCTAAAAAGGTAGCTGAATATGGTCGACAACAAAAATTAATGGGCGGTTCCATGTTCCTCGAAACGTCCTAATTATAGATATACGTCCTAATTATATGGATATAGTTTATCGTCATACTCAAGACGCCTCATTGGGTAGGGGGTATCCCTTTGCAGAAGGTTAGTCGGCGTATCCTGAAGCCTTAGCTGATTATTAAGGATGATTTTATCTTGGGGGTTGTTTTATATATGTATCTCTAGATTATTAGGAATGTTTTATTTTCCAAACATGTTCAGCACATTGTAGCCATGTTCATAGATACATGGAAAATAAAGTTTTGAGGGGAAAATTTGGAAACTAGTTCTTTCGAAAGACATTTTCCACCTTGGATGGTTCAAGTGAAAATATTTTTGCCCTGCATGATAGAGGTAAAATATATAATCACCGGTTACATATTACCAAGAATATAGAACCTAATCTGTCCTGTTATTTAACCCATAGGTGGAGGAAAGAGACGGATTAATACCTTTTCTTAAGTAATTCGTAAGTGAATGTAACGAATCCAATTAAAATTAAAACTCGGCTCTCCGGTTTCTCATTTCGATCCGATATCCACTGCATCACATCCTCCTTGTGATTCAGTCAGTCAGTTAAGTGCCATACGTGATACACGCTTGGGCGATCATGTCTCGAAAGTGACCTGATTGACTGGGCAGAAGGTTACCCCGCAGTAGGTTGCCATTGCTTTCTGCGGTAGACTGGTCGCCGACCAAGGCTATAGAACCCAATCTGTCCTGTTATTTAACCCATAACTGGAGGGAAGAGACGGATTAATACCTTTCCCAAGGGTATTTGCGCGTAAGTGAAAGCAATGAATTCAGCTGGAATTCGAACTCGGCTACCCGATTTCTCGTTCCGAGCCGATATCCACTGCGCCACAACGCACATCCTCCTTGTGATTAGTTAACTCTAATTGCGTTTGAGTAGATAAGTCAATAGGAGCAGAGTTTTGATGTTTGTTTCTTATTTAGAATTGGATTCCCGCTTCCTTCTAAAGTCTACTTCCACATTTTACTTTTAACGTCTCCAAGTGGACTCTGAAGTGTTATTCACCAATTAAATGTTGACATCTTCAAAGTTATAGTTGACTGTTATCTTTCCTGCATTGGCCTCCAAAAACTTCACTTTTTGCCCTTTTCTAACGCTGATACAACACCACCGAGTAGCCCTTTATTTTGGGTGGCTCTTGAGCCTTGTATTACCTTAATAAACCTTAGTAAACCTTAGTAAAAAAAACATTTACTTCTTCAGTCTGTTCCTATGACAGATGTCTTGATGAAAGGTCTTCTCTCTCCCCACAAAACAAAGAGAATCGGTTAATTCTAACTAAATATAAATCTGTTACGCCTATAATCAATCTTCAGTGGTAACAGGTATTAAACGTTAGGGGAAAGAATGACAAACTGAAAAAAGATTTCGTGCGACGCGTTTTGTTTGTCTGATGTTTAAGCTGATGCGACTACACATGCGCACGAAGAAATATGATATGATTTTAAAAAAAGAGCGAGATGCTGAGAATCTTGAATTTAAGAATATTTTTTAATGTCTCTTTTGGATATATAATCTATCCGATTTCATTTTGATTCTTTTTATTTTTTCTTTATGCTTCCATCACTTTATAACAATGTGGGATATTCAATGACAAAATAATGTGTAGTCGCATCAACGTAAACAAAGTCTGATGTTCTTAACCTGTTCAATAGATGTGGGTGGCGTGTGAACCGGGCGATAGATAGATATATCTACTCCAATATATATATATATATATAATTAAAAAAATGTTATCGTATGATCATTTCAGCAAACTGAATTCGCTTCGTCGGCGATCTTTAAGATAATATTAAAGATAATATTAAAGATTGCCGATGAAGCAAATTCAACTCGCTAAAATGATCATACAATCATAAATTCTGAATTTTTTGTCTGTAAGAAATACATATTGGCTCTGTAAATAATTTTAGGTGCTTACGTATTATCGGGAGGACCTTTAAAAAAACGACTAATTATTTATTGAAACGGTTAAAACAATAAAATAACATTACATTTGTAATTCCGGAGGCCAGAACGTCGCAATTGCTTCCAAAAGTGACTCAAAGACATCAGTACAGGCAACATGCTTCCGCCACATGAATTCGGCCAAATACGACTCCAAATGGTGACGTGCAGTGCCACAGTGCTTCTTGTTTCGCCACTTTGTCGATCCCCATAGGCGTTCCACTGTCTGCGTATGAGCCCCGGTGTTCGAATCCACAAAGTTGTACTTGTGGTTGACGTTGAGGTGATGAAAGCCTGATTTTTCCAGTTCCTTGGTGTTATAAGCGGGGAAAAAAAAGAAAAAGTAAAAATCAAAGGTCCTCCCGATAATACGTAAGGACCTAATTTTATTTACCTTGGTTGATTGATTGATTTCTTTTTTTACTGCTTATCAACCATTTGAATGTTTAAATATCCCCAAAACATTTTTGGAATTGTAAGAATTTTTGGGAAATAATAATTATGTACTGAGGTAGGCTTACTAATTAACCTATAGCTAGCTGGAGATGATGTCGATGCATATTTTTCTCAAAGAGATTGATGCGTAAGTGAATATAATGAATCCGACCGCAACTGGAACTCGGCACTACTATCTCCAATTTCGACATGTTATTCCTTATATCGCCAGTATACCCAAGCTTACAGCACATGATATTTTCAAACGGTTACCCATCTAAGGATGTGCGTTGTAGTACAGTGGATATCGGCTCGGAACGAGAAACCGGGGAGCCGAGTTCGAATTCCAGTTGAATCCATTGTATTCACTTACGCGCAAATACCCTTGGGAACGGTATTAATCCGTCTCTTCCTTCCAGTTATGGGTTAAATAGCAGGACAGATTGGGTTCTATAGCCTTGGTCGGCAACCAGTCTACCGCAGAAAGCAATGGGATAATGCGGGATAATCTTCTGCCCAGTCAGTCATGTCTCTTTCGAGACATGATCGCCCAAGCGTGTATCACGTATGGCACTTAACTGACTGACCCATCTAAGGTGCAACGTTGCTAAACTTCTGTAACCGTACGAGAGCCGATGTCTCAGCCTGATATGGCCATATGCTAAGGTAGTACTGGGTTAAATGTTAACAGAAGTACTCATAGCGAGACCACATATAATATATATTATATATAATAATACATATTATGCCTGGTCTTTCTATGATTACTACTGTTAACATTAACATGAGGTAGTACTGGGTTAAATGTTAACAGTAACAACTACAAGAAAAAACAGTGAAAAGAGAAAAAAATAAAAAAATATAAGGTAATTTAACTAGAAAATGATTAATGTATATAAAATTAATAGATAATAGAGGAAGCTAAAAATACGCAACAGCAAGAGAAACATCTTATAAGAGAGAGAGGCTATATAAGAAGAGTGAGAGAGAAAATATATATAGAAAACGGGGAGAGAAAAAGAGAGAGAGAGTATATATAAAATGAGAGTGAGAGAGAGAATATATAAGAAATAATAGTGAGAGGATATATAAAGAAATGAGGCGAGAGAGAGAGAGGGGGAGAGAGAGGGAGAGTATGTAAGAAATAATGCGAGAGTGAAAGAGAGTATATTCAAGAAATACGATAAGATAGAGAATATACATTGTAACCCTGATATAAGAGAGTTGTCGGGACCGGATAAAAGTTATCTTATATCATTATTTCTCTTATATCCGGGTTTGGTCTGTTTTATATACATTACCACAGGCTCTAATTTGGGACCAGATAAAATTTCTCTTATATCGAGTTTATCTTATATCCGGGTTATACTGAGAAATGCGGCAAGTGATAGACAATATGTAAGAAATGCGTAGAGAGAGAAAAATATTTAAGAACCGTGGAGAGAGACATACTCTGAGAAATTAGACGAGAGTGAGAGAGAGGATATATAAGTACGTAGAGAAAGAGAAAATATGTAGGAAACACGGTGAGAGAGAGAAAGTATATAAGAAATAGAGAGAGAATAAGAGAGAGAATATATATGAAATAGGGCGAGAGAGAGAGAGAAAAATATAAGCAATGCGAGGAGAGAGAGTATATGCACAATAAAGAGAGAGAAAGAGAGAATATATATAAGAAAGTTGGAGAGATAGAGTATAGAATAAGTAAGGCGAAAATGAAAGAATGTATAAGAAATACGACGGAAGAGAGAGAGAGAGAGAGAGAGAGAGAGAGAGAGAGAGAGAGAGAGAGAGAGAGTGAGTTGTGTATAGAAAAGCAGCCTCAAGGCAATAAAAGAGACCATGTCCGCAACGTGGACTGAAGCCCTGCTACTTGTTGGGAAAAATCAAATTGAAAGAACAAGTTCAAGTCGCGATAGCGAATGTGCACTTTAAGATAAGCTTATCTTCGGCCCCATCACGCATTCCTTAAAACATTCCCGATACAAGATAAACGTCTATGCAGAAATTGACAAAAATTAAATTTAGAGATTCAAGAAAGCAATAACGGACTACAGATATATATATATATGTTATTTGTCGTCCTTTCTGGATGGCAAATAATGTTAAACAAATAAATTCAATATATTTCGGATTTAATCCATTCCCTTAGACAGCATATCTTCATTCAAACATGTTTCGTTTAATAATATAGACAAATATAGACATATATTTATTTTTATAATAATTCTTTTTTGTTCTCCAATTTGTTGATGTTAAGATGAAATTCATCAAGGAAGATGACATAGTTTTCCTACCTAAGTACTTTTGATCACCACTAAAATGATCCTGAAGGTTGGATTACAAAAACTTATTGTAACTGTGATCGTTGTGATGGTGGTTTCCAAAAACGCTCTTTGGTATTATTTTTATAATTAGACCAGAGCGCATTCCACTCGAAAAAGCTTCTTCCCGCGGACGACTGCCCTGTGAAACCGACCCCTCACTAGGATGATTCCCCTATCAATACAACCTTAACCAGTCAAGTCTAAGGTTAACCGTTATCTTCCCATCTTGTCCGTACAAACTGCCTCCTGACGCAACCCTTTACGTCGAGTGACCCCTGAGCATAGTCTTTAGCGAACAAAACAAGTTCTAGATTTTAAAATTCAAAGTTCAACACTGACTCGTTGATTTTGTTAGAAATAAATGAATTTTCTCGAATTTACAAACTTTGCTTAACACACACAAATCTTGTGAAATTTCGCACCTCGATGCGAAATGTTTTTGGCCAATAGAAAGCGAGGAAACATCTAAAAAATCAAAATTCAAATAATCCTTAATTATCAGAAACAAACTCTTTTTACGGACCCTTTTCGCGAGCCAACGCGAAGTTTTTGTCGTCCAATGGAAAGGCCAGAATCACATCCGGGAGTGAATTCCTAAATGACCTTTTCGACCAACACAAACGAAATAAAAGACGGAGCAAGCTTGACCGTCGCCAGAAAGAAAGAAGACGAGCGTATTTAACACGCCCGTCGACAAACCTCCAATGATCGTTATTATTATTATCTCTATCTTTCTCCCTCACTTCTTTATTTTCACGGTTCACTTGTTTGCATGTTCTTATACTTGATAACCGGACAGAACCATTTAAGACTGAGCAAATACTTCAGACACTCCTACCAACAATATCGCTCACACATACATACACACATACATTCCTGCCTATGTACACATAAGCTCATTCTTGCAAGGACTACTACGAACATTTTAAAGTTCTTGTATCGACCAAAATACATTACGTTTATTTGTAAAAACCGTAATTAATAACCTTAATTAATTTATGTGTATATAAATTGCTGATTCTATTTACAATTTGATTTTCTTGTTTTATAGTGGACTATCTAATTAACAAGGCCAAAACAAACTAATCTGTTTCAACACATACACTTTACTATAGCGGATAACCCACTATAAGTTCACATGAATCTTATTGTAAAAACAAAATCATTGATCAACAGGTGAAGAGGCTCATCCGTTGTTCTCTGTTTAGGATGTGGTTTCTGGTTTTCTATTTTCCAATTTTTTCACTCCTTTTTCTTTTCTTTCTTTTTTTTTTTTTTTTGGAGTAGATAGACTAAACTATCGCCCGGTTCACACTCCACCCATCCCATGTCTATTGAACAGATGAAGAGGCTCATCCCTTGTTCCCTGTTTAGGATATGGTTTCCGGTTTTCTCTTTTCTAATCTTTTCACTTTCACGTAGCCCCCTGCACATCAGTGGCGTTACCGCCTTGCTCGGGGTGATATGATTAAAAAAAAAAAAAAAACATTCAAGTATACTGTGAAATTTATCAGTCTTTCTATAAAAACATTAAAATAGGTTTTTTTTACGCCCAGTCATTGATTTAGCTCTTTCCATTGCTGATCAGTCTCTCCTAACCTTCTGCTGGAACTGGTGTGGAGCCTCAACATCTTCATTATGTCATTATTTAAACTTCGAGTTACATGTGATATCCTTTTTATTTTTTATTTTTCCTCAAATGATATACTCCCTGTTATTTGATACAGTCCTTTATGATTCTGTAGCGCCAGTCCAAAAAGTTTGAAGAAGGATTGTCCTCTTTGAGACCTACAGGTTTTATTCTCTCATATTTAATCATCGATCTGAGAAAGCGGTTGTATACAGCTGGCAGTTTAGACATTTCTGAACGGGTTGGAAGATCTCGATATGGTGAGGCTATTTACGAACATGACTTTTAGCTATTAGGTTAATGTTTTGGTTGTGTATCATCGTGAGGTGTTGTGCAAAACTAGTTCTAGCACAGCCTATTCTACGTCTAATTTTTTTATTGTTATACTAAATTTATTATAACTGAGCTATACACTGAGTTATTCGCTGTGCTTCCTATTTACTAATTTCATTTGATGAGTTTTTATGATGGATTAAGAATTTGTGCCATCATTGCTTTCATTCCAATTCAGGTCATTTGTTCAGGTTTCTGAACAGTTCAACTTGAATCCTAATTCTTGGAACAGTTGTTAAAGAATGTTCGAAATTTGTTCATGATTATTCTTATTTCAACTATGTATACTATTGTTATTATCATTGCAACTATATATACTTATTCTTATTCATAATATATATACTTATACTTATTCTTATTCCAACTATGTATTCTTATTCTTATTCCAAATTTAAATACTTATACTTATTCTAACTATGTATTTTTATTCTTATTGCATGTATATATTCTTATTCTTATTCCAGCTATATATACTTATATTTATTCTTATTCCAACTATAAATACTTATTCTTATTCCAACTATGTATTCTTATTTTTATACTTATTCTAACCATGTACTCTTATTCTTATTGCAATTATGTATATTTACTCTTATTCTTATTCTAGCTATGTATCCTTATCTTTTTTATTCACACCGTGTATACTTATGTTATCAGAATAGACCTCTCATCATCAGTATGCTAGCTACAGGGAGAGAACAAAGATATTGTTTTCTATTAGTAGATTCGCTTGCAATGTGCTATCAGTCAGTTAAGTGCCATACGTGGTAAACGCTTGACATGACTGACATGACTGACTAGGCAGAAGATTATCCCGCAGTAGGTTGCCATTGCTTTCTGCGGTAGATTGGTTGCCAGCAAAGGCTATAGAACCCAATCTGTCCTGCTATTTAACCCATAACTGGAAGGAAGAGACGGATTAATACCTTTCCCAAGGGTATTTGCGCGTAAGTGAATGCAATGAATTCAACTGGAATTTGAACTCGGCTCCCCGATTTCTCGTTCCGAGCCGATATCCACTGTACCACAACGCACATCCGGCAATGTACTATAGAATGCTTAAATAAGTAATCAATCCTCATCTTTTACAATCTGTTCTTGTACACCCTTGTGCAAATTAATTGAAACAACTGTTTTAGTTTCTTTCAACATACGGTCAGTTTTAGACCCACTGGAGTGACAGAGTATAATCAATTTCTATTTTTCCTCAGATGATGTTATTTGCAGTAAATATGTATCTGTTTTCGAGGCGTATGATGAAATTTGTTTGGCCTTAAAAATATTGCATAAAGTTTTTAGCACACCAAAACATTGTTGTCTTGACTATCGATTAGTTGGTTCTGCGATGGATGTTACTCCAAAGAAGCGTACGAAAATTCTAACGCTGTACGAACACACTGGCAAGCCTTACAGCGAGATCGCGGCTATTGCTGGTGTCAGCCTTTCAACTGTTAGCCCTGTCATCAAGGCGAAGAAACCATTTGGACCCATCAATGCGTTCGGAAGAGAAAAATAACGCTAAGAGACGACGTGTACGTGATCAGAGAAAGTGTAAAAGATGCTGCGAAGACATTGTTCGTTTTGTTTCAGTTAATTTGCACAAATATGAATAAGAATCCGACATAATGATAGAGGTAAATAAATAGGAAACGTTTATAAATTCAAAATGTTTCGCTTTTATTAAAGCTTTATCAAATGAACATTTTCTGATTAAGCATAATTAAAATGAAGCCATCTTTTACTATCTTTGCTTGTATGTGTGCGAGGCTAGTCAAAGAAGAGATTACACAGAATTGGTTTCTCAATTCCTCCTTGTTGTACTCCTGAAGACATGGCTAATAATTTGATGTACTCCTGATTTGTTGTACTCCTGATTTATGAACTCCTGATTTGTTGTCCCCTTGATTTGTTGAAGCCCTGATTTGTGGTACTTCTGAATTATTATCCCCCCGATTTGTTGTTGCTTTCACCCTGATTTGTTGTCCCCCTGATTTATTGCCCCCTGATTTGTTCTACTCCTGATTTGTTGTCCCCCTGATTTCTTGCCTCCTGATTTGTTGTATTCCTAATTTGTTGTCGCCTTGATTTGTTGTACTCCTGATTTATTGTCCCCCTGATTTGTTGTTGCTGTCATCCGGATTTGTTGTCCCCATGAATTGTTTTAACTCTGATTTGTTGTCACCCCAATTTCTTGCCCTCCTGATTTGTTGTTCTCCTGATTTATTGTCACCCTGATTTTTTGTCCCCCTGATTTATTGTCGTTTTGAAGATGTTTAAAATGTTTTCTCACTAGACACCTATAACTTTTGGATCGCTATAGTTGTTACAGAAAGGAAACTACAAGACCCCCTACAGAAGGTAACTGAAAAAAGTGGAAACAAAGGACTGCATATAAATTTCAAGAAAACAAAATGAATAGTCATCAGTAAAAAGAGGTGCGCAAAATGACAACTACAGGTAGGGGATACTAGAATCAAGCAGGTACAGAAACTTAAATACGTCGGAAGTGTTTTAACAGAGAAAGGAAAGTGCGACACAAATCTAAAGGTGAATTGGCATGGCTACTTCATATATATATATATATATATATATATATATATATATATATAAACATGACTTGATAATACCTGACTTGATAACTTCACCTTGAAGCAGGTATTAAGTTAAATTTATACAGTGCATTTTGTAGCGACGTAACAAAAGGAAGTATTTTGTGCGGTTCTGTGACGTCATACCAGGCGGGACACCGAAATATTAACAACAGAACTATATGCCTAGTTGCAATGTAATACAACTGCATCACCAATTTACGACCTGCGTCTGCTATTCTGTGACCGTTATCGTCGCATAGCTATCTTCTATGTCAACCTAACAGAATATCCTCTTTGATGGTGAATATCTTTGTGCGAATGTTTATACAACCACTCTAAAAATGGCTCATATGAGCCGAAAGCTTAGATCAAGGACCAGCGTAATAAAATATATATTCAAATGTTGAACAATTTTTGTCTTTATTTTTACCAGAAATTGAAGCTAAAATACAATTATTTAGAGCGGTTGATAATTAAACATAATAGACGTTCATTTTCTGTTATATTTAACAATACATGTTTAAATAATTATCTACTGCCTCAATATACAATATATATATATATATATATATATATATATATATATATTTTTAATCATATCACCCCGAGTAAGGCGGTAACGCCACTGATGTGCAGGGGGCTATATAAGATTGAAAAGATTGGAAAAGAGAAAACCGGAAACCGCATCCTAAACAGGAAACAAGGGATGAGCCTCTTCACCTGTTCAATAGACGTGGGTGGAGTGTGAACCGGGCGATAGATTAGTATATCTATCTCTCTCTCTCTCTCTCTCTCTATATATATATATATATATATATATATGTGTGTGCGCGCGCGCGTCTGACAAATACAGAGAAAGAGAGAGTAAGAGAGAAAGTGTATATGCTTGTGTGTATTAATTATGAAATGAAGGTATATATATATATATATATATATATATATATATACCATGTGTGTGTATGGAAAGTTTGAAACATCTTTCTGTCTACTGTTTTTATTATCAAAAGATTCTTCAAGATGAGCGCAGCTCGGAAAGATAAAATCCAATTCCAACCAGAAATAGTTTGCGTCGCTATCCGTTCATTTTGTTTGTCTTTTTCTTTTTCACATTTGTATTTCAGATTTTCAGGGTTTTCAACCTTTCCCTCATAGGGGCACTGTATTTGTGTTTTGTTTTGTTTTTAATGTAAATGTTAACCCCACAATGTAAACTTTTTTTCTTAATTTTATTTATTGAACAGATGTGGGTCAGAAGGCTGGTCGTTTAAGCGATTTCACTTGGAAATACGAGAGTCATTCGAAGTAGCTATGACAAATCTTTTTAGAATGTTTCATTCTTAAAATCGTTCCACTTTGGTTGACAAATTGTAAAGATTTGTCTTAGGCTCGCAATAACAATTCATGATATCTTCAAGAAGGAATTTCAATACTTATATACCGACCAACGAAAGAGAATGGTATGTGTAGGTGTCTAACAGCCAATTTTTTTCATCGGTATATCCCCAAGCAAGGCAGTAAAGCCACTAAAACGTAAGAGGAATTTTTTTTTTGTGAAAATTAATAATGTAAAAATAAAACTACAAAATACAGGATCTAATATCACTATCATAAGTAAACAGATATGGAAAAAATGGATAAACTCATGATATCAACTTCGAAAGAGTTGCTTGTGGAGTTTCAGGAAAGAAATTGAACTTTATGGGTGAATTCACCTGTCGCATTTCTTTTGTTGGCAAAACTAAAAAGCAGTGGTGTTTTAATTAAAGAATACAGCTAATTTATTGGATTGCTTTGTTTGATCTTTGGAACTTGTCAACTTTTTCTGCAACAAAATCAATATTGTTACCTGCAATACTAATAAGGCAACTAAAGAATTAAAGTGAATAAAAAAAAAAATGTTTTCCAGAAGTCTTCTCAGAAGGTTTAGGGACACACACACACACACAAATTTGAAGTAAAAAAAATGTAACACAAATATTTAAACCAAAAAAAGAGTATCTTTTGTTCTTTTAGAACCAATTAATAAGAAATTAGAGAGACTAGAAAATGTAACACAAATATTTAAACCAAAAAAAAAGAGTATCTTTTGTTCTTTTAGAACCAATTAATAAGAAATTAGAGAGACTAGAAAATGTAACACAAATATTTAAACCAAAAAAAGAGTATCTTTTGTTCTTTTAGAACCAATTAATAAGAAATTAGGGAGACTAGAAAAATTAGGTGTGATATCAAATATATATTATTCTGAATGGGCATATCCAACAATTTACGTTAAAAAAGAAATAATAAAATCCGTTTATGTGCTGATTTTTCAACGGAGCTAAATAAAAGTTTGAAACAATAACCAAGTCCAGAGGAAATTTTTGCCAAATTAAATGTTACTAAATTTTTTTTAAGTTGGACCTGCTAGTCGTCTACCTACAAGTACTAGTAGACTAAGAGGGCTCAAAACTATTAACAGTTAACACTCATAGAGGACTATAAAAATTTAATCGATTTCCTTTCGGTATAAAGGTAGCACCAAGCATATTCTAATAAATTATGGATGCGATGCTTGCCAGTCTGGATTATGCACGAGCATATTTAGATAGTGTACTTATTAAAACTGAGACCCGAAATCAACACACGGAAAATGTAAAAAAAGGTATTTGAGTGAATTAAAGAGTACGATTTTAAGATCAGTGAAGGAAAATGCGAATTGTTTATGTAAATAATTAAATATCTAGGAAAAATTATCGATGCAAACGGTAGGCGCCCAGATCCTTCAAGGTCGAGCGCAATAAAAGATGTACCCACGCCAACAGGAATCAGTTGATTCAAGGTTTTGCGGTAAGAGAAAAAAGAACGGCAACATGACTTTGAATATTGAACCGAACTTAAAGAAATATGGAATCCAGAGGAAGTCATCTCAAAGGGAAGGTGTCATATATAGTGTCGCTGCAGACATTTGAGTTTAAATGTGGATCTCCAGAGGACAAAGGATAGTCGACCTCGTTTTGATGTAATTAAAAAATCGTGCTACAGTAATCATATAACGGTGTAAAAAATAATATATATAATTCCCCCCCCACCAAAAAAACAACGAGCATATAGGTAAAATCCCAAAAGCCAGATCCTATTAATATTAATTTTGTTAACATTAAAAATGATCTTTTTTTTTTTTAATCATCTCACCCCAAGCAAGGCATTCCACTGCCACTATTGCGCATGGGTTACATAGGAGAAGGTAAAGAGAAGGAGTGGTTAGACATAGAGAATGTCAGGAGGAAGGTGACAGATGAGTAAGGATAGCGAGGATGAGGGTTGGGCAGATGGGAAGAGTGTTTGATAGAATGGAAGCAGGTTAGTGTGTTAGGAGGTGTCTATTGACCTTACATTTAAACTCCTGGAGATTGTATCCGTCGGGGAAGCAATCGTGTGGAAGAGAATTCCACAGTCTGGAAGTGCGAGGAAAGAAACTGTTGGAGTAGAAGTTACGGCTGCATTTTATCGGTTTCACTGTAAAAGGGAGGGAACTAGATGCTAATCTAGTATTGCGTTCAAATTCGTATTTAGGGGGCACCAGTGATCTAAGTTCATCGGAGCAGAAGCCGTGAAAGTATTTATAGAAGAGACACGGGGAAGCCACGTCGCGCCGGTGGGAGAGAGACTGCAGGTGGAGGGCTCGATGTAAATCGTATTATCTATTTACAGAGCCAAATATGTGTATTACATTTTAAAAAAATCCGAATTCTACATTCGTTGATTTCTTCGTCAACTTTCCCCTTGTTTACCTTGTTGCCAGTTTGGTTGCACGAGTAAATTCTTGTGACGAGGGACCAGTGACCTAAGTTCATCGGAGCAGAAGCCATGAAAATATTTGTAGAAAAGACAGGGAAGCCACTTTCCGCCGGTGTGAAAGTGCCAGGTCGGGATCAATTACATTAAAGATTATCCTTTGGAGCCTATCGAGAACACTGAGATGAACAGTTAGGGGCACCTGACCAGATATGACAACAATCCTTTATTTCATCCATCGGGCTAGATTGTTCTAATTCTACGTACCATGCCTTTTTCTGTATGTTTTAGTTACAGTTATTTCTCTTCAGTAAGTCAACTCTTCAAGTTTTTATTTACCTCTGCATTGGCCAGGTATTGAACTTACAACTCTTTGGGTAACAGTCCGAGGATTATTTCATCCAATTCTTTTATCTATTGATCCACAGAGTTTTGGGTTCACTACCTGACCACAATCTACCACAGTGGATGAAATAAAAGTTTCGTCTGGAAATTTCAACGTATAGCACCTGAAGAAGGCTGTAGCGAACAACGGCCGAATCGTCGTGAATATTACACTAAAGTTAAGGAGAAACAATGTAAACAGTGTAAAATCTATTTTTATATTTGTTTTCTTTATAGCCTTTAATTTAACTTGACAGTATTAGTAAGTCTAGACAAGACCTCAAATAAATAAAACTGGAGTAAATACTATGTTTTTATAAAATCGAAAATATTTCCATAAAGTTTTGCTAACGTTGCAATATAAATAAATGTGCCTTAAAAAAATCAAATGTTGGTAAGCAGAGGAGTTCTTAACTTAGCTCTGGGTGGGGTTGAAAATAAACTGTTACAGGCTGCGCCGGGGTACATTTATTTGGCACCCGAAATTAGTTACGTTGAGAAGCAATTAACATTGTGATGAAATGACGTACACTCCTGACTTAGATGAAAAGAAGTTTCCTCCAAAAATGTATGATGGTAAATACGGTAAAACTTCTTCTTCTTCTTCTTCTTCTTCTTCTTCTTCTTCTGTGTGCCTTGTCCTTTCAGGACGTAGGCGATCATGGCTTTCCACGTTTCCTTATCCCTGGTGGCTCTTAGCATGCTTTCTCCTGTTACACCAGGCAACCCCCGTTCTGTCATCTACCTGCTCAGGCCCTTTAAATATGTTATCTGCTGCTTTCCCCTGTCTCTCTTTCGCTCTATCTGAACGGTATCAGATTCTCCAAGCCTTTCTTCCTCATAAAATGTCCCAGGAATGCTCTATTCATGATATCCGCTGCATCCTTCTGTAGAACCACATTTCAGTTGCTTCAAGTTTTTCCTTCATCTTTGAAGATTCACTGCCATATTGAAGAACTGACATCACATAGCAATCCAGTACTCTTTTTGTTTCCAGCGAAATTTTCCTGTCTCTTAATACTGTTCTCAGCTCCTGGAATGCATCTTTGTGCTTTTGGATCTCAGGAATATAAATGTATAGAAATTGCCGTGGTCACAAAGTGAGGGGTCGGTTTATATATTGATTGTAATAGGGAACTGATCCCCCACTTTATATCCAGTATACTTCTGTAGAACCACTTCTCAGTTGCCTACAGTTTTCCCTTCATCTTTGATGATATTGTCCAGCATTCACTGCCATATTGAAGAACTGACATCACATAGCAATCCAGTACTCTTTTCTTTGTTTCTAGCGAAATCTTCCTGTCCCTTAATACTCTACTCAGCTTCTGAAACGCGTCCTTCGCCATGCCAATAATTAGGGAGCACGTAAATATAATATACTCGGCGAAGAAGGTCGACTCCAGATGTCGAATTGAAATAGCAACAGAAGAGGAATTAATTTTTGACTATTATTTATTTCATCTTAATTTTTGTTTCTTTTATATCACAAAAATTGTACACTTAGACGCAAAAAGAAAACTGGAATACAAAAGGGCGTCAGGTAGAAAACTCAGAAAACGTAACGAACAGTGGGATTAATTCACGGAGACGGTGTTCGAATAAAGGAGAAAACCACATAAATGGTGGGTTGTTTAATAAGTGTCCTTGCCCTTCATTACCCAAATCCACCGAGAGTCAATTTGGGACGTAAAATATCCCCCCCGCCATTTTTTTTATTCATTTCACTTCTCGCAACAGGGTTTATGGCCACATCACATTGAAACACCGGTTCCTGCCCGATTACCGAAGTTAAGTAACATCGAGCATGGTCAGTACCAAGATGAATGACCGCTTAAGAATGTCAGGTGTTGAAACCTTGGTGGTATAATGGATCATGGCTCGAAATGTTTAATCGGAGAGCCGAGTTCCAATTTCCGTTGTGTTTATTATATTAACTTACGCGCAAATATCCTTGGGAAAGATATTAATCCGACTCTCCTTCTTCCAGTTATGGGTTAATTCGTAAGACTTTTATCTCTAAACTATTATTATATAACAAAATTATCTTGAGAGCTAAAAATATTTTCTAGTTCAAAATAACTTGCCAAGGGTTGATAAGCCATAAAAAAACAAACATTCAATTAACCAAACAAATATATATATATATATATATATATAACCGAGGCACCAGGCTAGATATGGCAATAATATTTAATGCACGAATGAATGGCAGATTTATAAGTGTTCAAGATGACAATCAAAAACAAACATTATGACTCAGCCTAATATACAGGGTGACCCCCCAAAAAAATGGGGAACTTTTTTTTTTTAACAATCCAATAAAACTAAGAGTGATGGAAGAAAAATATTTTATTTTGAATAATTGAAACCTTAAAACATGCCATTTAAGAAACAATGATGGAATTTTCATTTTTTAAAAATTACGTCCTTTAGATGACATCCTCCTGTACGAATGCATTCTTGAAATCTGCTGTTGGGATTCCACGTAACGATTCGCAGTGACAGTGACTGAGATCCCCTGTTCATTTTCAAAAAATAAGGTCCGATGATCCTATGTAATGAAACATCACACCATACTTTAATCTTACTAGCGTGTAAAGGGCGCTAATGAACATCATCAAGATTTATGTCTGTCCGGTAAAGGTAGTTCTGCTTATTTACGTAACCTGTGAGATGAAAATGGGCCTCATCTGACATCCATAACTTGCTTAGAAATTCATCTTGATCCATGGTTACTGAAATGGCAGAGTGTTTACTTCGTGAGGCCACTGTTTCGTATTGCAGCCACTTGCTCATGTCTGCCAATACACAATTAAAAAATTCCTATTTTTTGGGGTTACCCTGTATATTAGTTCGTATTTGTTTACACTTGTCAATAAAAAAACAAAATTAAAACCGTGTCGCGACACCAAACCTTTTTTTTAGCTAATATGAGAGTGTGGAATCTGAAAATAACCTAACTTTTTCTTGGTTAGCTAGCGTTTTTGCTATACAGAAATGCCTCAATTGTGGAAAAAAAGAAACATTTTCATTTGTTTTCTGTATATATGACATTGACCGATGGCAATATTTCTCCAAGTAAAATCCTACAAACCTCTCAATTCTTATTTAAACGAACAAATACTGGTCTGCGTATTGAGAAATACTATTTTTCAATAACAATAAGAACATAACTCTTTAAAAATAACATGATTGAATATACCGAGACCAACAAGTATTTTCATCAAATCATTTAATAAACTAGCAGCAGAAATAAAACCTTCGTAAACATAAGAACTATGGAAAAAGTTTTCTCTTTCTTGATTGTCTGTCATGTTCAATGTTATTTAAGTCCCTTTTGATACTTCAGAATTGTCAGCTATCATTCGTTTGTTCCACCGTCCATGGTAGCGCTCTTTCATTGTTTTGATATCCTGATGGAATTGTTCTCTTTGCGCATCACTCACATCACCGCAATTATCCGGAAATTTATCGAGATGGCTATGCAAAAGAATGAATATTAAGACTCAGATTAGCGTATTATTGATAAATTGGATTACTGGTAAAGTTTATCAGTTAATATGAATTTTGGCGATAAATAAGAAAAGTTTGGCACTTCTATTTTAAATTTTTTGACTCAGAAAAACTTTTATGAAAATATTTTATTTCAGGTGGCTGATATAAAATGCTCAGTCTAACTTAAAATTGATGAGTTTCTACGACTTTTATTAAATATATGTTTCGATCAGCCAAGATCGAAAATTGATCTTTTTCCAATAATGGGTAATTTCAGTACAGCAAAACCAGTAGCTAATACTGCATATCTAAGGTTATTTTCGGAATCAGCACCGTCAAATTAGCTAAAAACGTGTTTTGTTTCTTGGCGCCAAAAATCGTGTTGACGAATCAATAGATTCTAACGAGAAAAATTGTCCAAATTATTAGAAAGGACTTTTATTTTAACTTTGAATTTAGAATGTTATTTTTTTTATTACTGTATATTATCCTTGTATAAGCCTACTTCATGCATAGTGCGACCTCTGAATCTTTTGTTGAAAACCTGAGTTTTTCATAGGGCCAGAGATAGGGCAGGAACAGTGCGGGTTCGTCAAGGACACTGGAACAAGGAACGCCATATTCATGATTAGGATGCTCTCTGAAAGGGCATTACAAATGAAGAAAGACTTGTACCTATGCTTCATTGATTACGCGAAAGCATTCGACAAAATACGACACAAAGAATTGATGGAAATGCTAGGCAACCTCGGCATTTTCGGCAAAGACATAAGAATAATCAAGAATCTCTACTGGCAGCAAACGGCCTGCATACGGACAGGTAACGACCTCAGTAGATACACAAAGATAGAAAAAGGCGTAAGACAAGGATGTGTCTTTTCACCGGATTTGTTCAACCTATACAGCGAGAATATTTTGAGGACCCTAGATGACACACCAGGATTTGTTATTGGAGGCCACAACCTGAACAACATAAGATACGCGGACGATACAGTACTGATTGCGGACACGGAAAGGAAACTGCAAAATCTCATACAGAAAGTAGCAGTGGAGAGTGACAAGAAGGGACTACAAATAAACTTTAAGAAAACTGAGTGCATGGTCATCAGCAAAAGATACAACCCAAAATGCCAAATACAGGTGGGGGATAACAGAATCAAACAAGTCCAAGAATTTAAGTACCTAGGAAGTGTTCTAACAGGAGATAGAAAGTGCGACACGGAGATCCGAAGGCGAATTGGCATGGCAAAGGACGCGTTCCAGAAGATGAGCAAAATACTAACACACAGGTAGATCTCAATAGAAACGAAGAAAAGATTGCTAGACTGCTACGTGATGTCAGTTCTTCAATACGGCTGTGAATGCTGGACAATATCATCGAAAATGAGGACAAAACTAGAAGCGGCCGAAATGTGGTTCTACAGAAGGATGCTACGGATATCGTGGACTGAGCATACAAGCAACGACGAAGTGTTAGAAAGAATGGCAACAAAAAGGAAATTGATGCTGAGCATCAGGAAGAGACAACTGAAGTTCCTGGGACATGCAATGAGGAAGGAGAGCCTGGAGAACCTGATACTGACTGGACAGATAGAAGGAAGGAGAGACAGAGGAAGGCAGCGGATGACATATTTGCAGGGTCTGATCAGGTGGATGACGGAACGGGGGTTGCCAGGAGCAACAGGAGCAAACATACTAAGAGCCACAAGGGATAGGGAGACGTGGAGATCCATGATCGCCTACGTCTTGAAGGGACAGGGCACATAGAAGAAGAAGAAGAAGAAGTGTATAATACTACTCCAGCTCATAAGCAACACTAGTAGGTCTACCGTAGTCAAATACTGCAGGACTGGGCTACGAGAGACAGGCTAAAACAGCTGAGCAGGACCGTTAAGGTTAGCCAAACGTACTTTGAGAATGTGGGTAAGTACGATCACTAAAAAAGCAGGAATAATGACCATTCTATCCCAGAAAAATCTTCCATTTTGTGCCCACTGGCGTAATTTTAATCTATTAAAAAAAAAACAATACCTGTGTTTAGTGCGAATTCATAATTTTGCGTAAGAAAAAAATATCATTAAAGTTCGCATTATACTCGATTATTTCCGGTAATTTCACCCCAAACAAGGTGACAATGCCATTAAGGTGCAAAGGGTAATAGGGGGTTAATTAGTGACGAGAAATAGCAATAAAGAAACTGAGTTTTGGAAGTCGTAAGATTGTAGGTTCCAGGTAAGAAAGATACCAGATGATATTTCCACAGGTGAGAAAACAATGTATTAAAATAGAACGTATGGCCACATTTACCTAAAAAGATGAGATCTTATTGCCATTCAAATTTGTGCAGTCGAGGTATCATGAACAACAGCCATGAAATTATTTAGAATTTTTTGTTTAGTGGCATATCAACATCTATGGGTTATTTAATGACGAAATCTAAATATTTTGTATACATTTTTTCTTGCGATAATAATGGGTTTAGTCATACAAGTCTTACTAATTAACCCATAGCTGAAGGGAGACGTGATAGATTCATATCTTTCCCAAAGGTATTTGCGCGTAAGTGAATATAACAAACCAAGCTGGAATTTGAACTAGGTTCTCCTAATAACAGTTCTGAGCCAGTATCCATTACACTACCCGCGCATCCAAGTTTACAGAACTTATTTTCAAGTGGCCACCCATCTAGGTACTGACCAGGTTCGACGTTGCTTAACTTTGGTAATCGTACAGGAAAAATATTTAAAGATAAGAGAGAAGTCACGTTAATGAGAGTGGAAGAGAAAAGGGAAGACTTAAGTAAGGAGGAAGGACAATAAAAAAAACAGTTTTCAAGAAGAAAGAATTTTACGATTGACATTACCTTAAAACTTTTGAAGATTGTAGGTGTTATGGAATCAAGATGTCGGGAAAAGAGTTCCAAAAGAAATAAGTGAGGGAAAAGAAACTATTAGCATATAGCTTACGGTTACATCTAGTTATTTTAACTGTAAAACGATGAGACCTAACTGCCAATCTAGTGGGTTCACTTTTGCACAAATGCTCTTAGGAAACCTAGGAATCCATTCCTTCTCCCTCTTCTTCTCATTTCTTCTATGTGCGTTCAGGACATAGCCGATCATGGCTCTCCACAGCTTCCTGTTCCGTGTAACCTTTAGCAGTTGTTCTCCCTTTATCTATCTTAAATTTCAGAGCAGGCTCTCTAGCCTTGATTGGAAACCAATCTGAAATAATGATATTTCTGAATCCCAAACAGACCAGGTTGTCAGTCAGTTTAGTTAAGTGCCATACGTGATACGCGCTTGGGCGATCATGTCTCGAAAGAGACATGACTGACCGGGCAGAAGATTTTTCCGCAGTAGGTTGCCATTACTTTCTGCAGTAGACTGGTTACCAACCAAGGCTATAGAACCCAAGCTGTCCTGTTATTTGACCCATAGCTGGAGCACGGGTATTTTCTCGTAAGTGAATGCAACGAATTTGACTGGAATTCGAACTCGGCTCTCCGATTTCTCGTTCCAAGCCGTTATCCACTGCACCGTAACGCACATCCAGGTTGTCAATACCACCCTGTAAAAACCTGCTTACTACAGAAAGCTTAATGGAGCTGTGACCTTATTCCACACGGGGGCGTCTAATGGCGCTAAAGGTAAGGGGATATATTTTAATACCCAATCAAGGATTAAATCTTTTCATCGAAACACATATCAAATACCATTCACTTTTCTATTGTAAACAGAAGCGCGTTTTTTGTTTGTTTGTCAGCAATCGCGGCTTTCAGCGTCACGTTGAAAGGATGTTGGCTGAGGATCTTCTTTTGTCCTTTGGATCCCACGGTTTTTTCTTGAGTTTGACTATTTTATACAAAGTAAAGCTTAAAGTTTAAACATGAAAAGGAATCGTGTTCGCAAAACTAGCGCCAGCGTTTGAGCAGTTTCGTCAATCCACTTTCAAGAACAAGGCCTCGGTCAACCCGTTGGAGAGTTTGCCGGCACAACCCAACACTGTCACAAACTGGGATTGTCTCCCTAGAAGTCATCTCTTTCACAAATCTCTTATGGTGATATCTGAACAAAGATCTTGGAGTAGATAGACTAAACTATCGCCCGGTTCATACTTCACCCACGTCTATTGAACAGGTGAAAAGGCACATCCCTTGTTTCCTGTTTAGGATGTGGTTTCCGGTTTTTCTCTTTTCCAATCTTTTCACTCTTACGTAGCCCCCTACGCATCAGTGGCGTTTTCGCCTTGCTTGGGGTGATATGATTTTTAAAAAAAAGAATAGTCATATTCTAACCACTGAGCTACATGCCCATATTGCAGATTCACATAACGTTTATATTATTGCTTCTTTTTATTTCCTACAAACAAATGAGGTGAATTTTCTCTACCGTGACCCATCATTCAGCTAAACCGACTTACTGTCAGTAAAAGAGTGTAAAAAACGAACACCTACGTGTCGTGTTCTTTAAGACGTCAGTGATAATAACTCTCCACATCTTCCTGTTCTTTTTCGCTTTTAGTAAATTTTATCGTTTTGATGTCTCTCCTGATGTCTGATCTGACAAACTCTTTAAATAGATTATTTTCCACTTATTTCTGTTTATTTTGCCTTCCACGTGTCGTGTGAGTCTCAGATTTTCCAAGGTCTCTTTTCTCATTTATGCACCCTGGAAATTTCAACTCTGATTTTAAGTATAAGTGTCTTTTGTCGTTCCTCACAAGCTCGGTCCATGCTATTCTCTATATTTCCTTTTGCAGAACCATATTTCTGTTGTCTCGAGTCACTTCTTTGTCTGTGAGGAAATTCTCCAGCATTCACTACTATATAGAAGAACCGTTATTACATCACAGCCCAGTACTCTTTTCTTTGTTTCTAACGAAATTTTCTTCTTTTTTAATACTCTGCTTAACTTTTGGAAGGCTTCTTTTATTATAATAATGTGCCTTCGGATGTCGGTGTCACATTTAACAATCCTCTCCTAGATATCTACGTTTTTGTATTTTCTTGGTTTTGGCGTTTCCAATTCTGAGTTCGCAACTTGAGTTGTTTCTTTTGCTTAATGCCTTCTGTCTTTTTACAATTGATAGTCAGTCTTTTCTTCTTTCTTTCCTCTACTACATTCAGAAGAACCACCTATAGTTTATTTTCCGTGCATGCAATCAACACCGTGTCATCTAAATATATCTTATTATGAAAATTGTGACTGCCGATAATGAATCCTGGTAGAACCACTAAATCCCCCAGAAACGCCTGTAAATGTTTAATAGGTTTGGTGAGAAGACAAAACTTTGCCCTTCGCCCCTTTTCTATTTTTGCCTATTTACTGACTTCATTTTCTATCTGTATACAGGCGGTTCTCTTCTAGTATAAATTCTGGATTGCGCTAATATTATTCCCAAATACTGTTCAATCAATTTATTTGAGTTTGAGTAATATGTATAATATAGGTATAAAACTTTGATCAGAATCAAATACAAATTCCATCGGACAATCATCCTAATGAGCCACGTAACAAAACTTATCATCCGAATCTTGATGAATAATGTAAGCAGCAGAATGAGACCGGAAAGAGAAAAAGGACATTGTGGTTTCCTAAAAAAAATTCTGGAACAAGGAATGCAATATTTATGCTCAGACTGACAGAATCTGATCAAAAACCGATATTCAGCCATCTATATAGCTCATTTTCTCCAATTTTGCTCCCAATAAGTACGATAAGTTTTCATGGGCTTACTTAGGTTAGTTTATCGTTAGATGACTTACTTGACTCCGATATTGGAAATCGATACCCCGATATCCTATCGAGTCTGATCAAAATCAGGTTTTCAGCCCTTTCATTATGGTTTTTGCTTCAGGTTTTGCTCTAAGTAGGTATGATTGTAGTTCTTAATCTCAGCCATGATACCATTTACTCAGAGAACTTATTTAGCCTTCAAAATTCAGTTTGCGATAGAAAACTTATTTACATCGATACCGGAAATCAAAATTTGACTTACATCGATTCATTTTAGTAAGTTCTACGGCTTCGAGATCAACCTTTCAACAACCTATGTTTTTCGTGCCAACGTCCAAAGAGTTTGAGCTCCACGACCATGGATTAGTTTTAAAGCTTTCATGACACCCGAGCAACGCCGGGTTATACTGCTAGTTCGTAATAAATAAGGTGCGAAAAGTCTTATCTGACAGTTTTCATGATTTGCAGATTCTCTGCTAGTCAGTATCAGACAAATCTATTGAATTTACTCACAGATGTTATATTTATATACGCTTCTTTCTTTATCGCTTTTAAGCGTAAATAGTTTGATTTCAACAAAGACACAATTGTTCTTAAGACATTATGGCAAGGCATTAAAAAAGAAATAGAAACCCTTAACTGAAAAAAAGACTGTAAACAGCTATTTTCGTTCACGTCCTGGATGGACACTCTGTGCGACAATATAATAAGCGTATCCCATCCCCTCTCACGTATTACCATCCTTCACAATAAAATAAACTTTTTTTAGCGCTAAAGTTAAACTAGTCAAACAAAGCTTCTTAAGCTTCTTAGTAGATTATCGACAACAAATCAAAATCAGGTTCCGGCAGACTGCGCAGACGAAATCTCTCGACTGGTTTGTCGGGCACTGTGGGGCGCGACTAGGGCACAGTGTCACCGGTGAGACTTTGTTGGCCATCCATTGCATTCCGGTCCATCTTCAGCCGCCTGATTTTTTCTTGTCACCGGGTCCAGATGGGCAGAGAGGAGAGATTAAGCCTGACGGCTATGCGCAATTCTCCTTCACTTAAAAGAAAAAAAATCAAGGCGCAAGTCATTACTTCACCCCCTCACCACACCATCACAACAGAAACCTGGGGCGATGAATGAGGAATGTGCGAAGAAAATTAGTCATTTTCGTTCGCAAAGGATGATCATCATCATTGTTATCATCATCACTAGATTACACTGTGCATAACAGAACAACCTTGACAACAATGCAATTTTGAATGCAACCGATCTACTCGTGTCTGATATATTTTTACTACAAGAAGTCCTTAGCAAGTTGTTAGCAATAATAATTCTTCTTCTTCTATGTGCCATGTTCCTTCAAGACGTAGACTTTCATGGCCTTCAACGACTCCCTATCTCCTGTTACTCCAACCAAACCCTGATCTGCCATCCACCTGCTCAGACCCTTCAAATATATTATCCACTGCTTTCCCCTGTCTCTCTTTCCCTCTAGCTGACCTGTGAGTATCAGATTCTCCAAGCCTTCCTTACTCATCATATGTTCCAGGAACTTCATCTGTCTTTTCCTGATGCTTAGTATTAATTTCCTTTTCGCGTCCATCTTTTTTAAGGCCTCATCATTGCTCACATGTTCGATCCATGATATTCGCAGCATCTTTCTGTAGAACCACATTTCAGTTGCTTCAAGGTTTTCTTTCGTCTTTGTGTTTCATTAAAAAGATGTTAGAAAAAAAAACTGTCATGGTGCTTATCGTTCCGCAACAAAATCCCAGTCAAAGCTGATAGAGAAATAATTCCAGACCTGATTCAAACAATTCTTTGAGACATTTTTTAAAGATTATCTCCGAAGAGTGTTTGCATACTCAACAATGTTTTTTTTTAATATTTAGCAAGAGGTAAATTGTTCATGATTAGTCAAATAGCTTTCTGAATAGCTTTGTTAAGTAGCTCCAAGGAGTTTAATCGTAAGATTTATGTGAATTATAAGCACATGATTGTAAAGTAAAGCTTTGTGGTAGAAATATACGCAAATATTACAGTAATTTTCTTGTGAAACAGCTGCCCCAGGTTGCATCCCCCATTACAGTAAAGAGGGGAAATGGTAGTCATACCGATGCCAGCGCAATGTTTGTCCTTCGACCGGGTTTATCAAGTTCCCCACGTTAAACTTGACCTAGTGTTACATCACGTCTCTATGGGGAGACAAGGGTAAACACCTACATTAATCTTCTTGTTCATTGCTTGGTAAAACTGTATTTACTAGCCTTCCCACGTAGGCTGGATGTGACACATGGTCATTTTATAGTGGGTATTCCCGGCCATATAGCCGGGCCAAAAAATGTCTGTCTATTTTTCCCCAGTCATGGTTCTACCCTTCGGCGGAACCACGACTGGGTTACTGCTCTCTGCTCGGAAGCAGAGAGCGCCCCCCCGCCCGAAGGCAGAGTGCTGACAGTGTCGTAGAGTCGCCAGTCTAGTGACTCTCAAGCGACTCTTGGTAAAACAGATTTATTAAAAATTGCTTTAAAAGATTATACTGAAAAAAAAATTATCATTTTTTCTTTTGCATATTTGAATATTTGAATATTACGAATTCATTTTGTTAATGTTGGTCTTTTAAATCAATTTTTGAAAATGAAAACTTCTTTTTACGTTTCTATTTCTATAAAAATCATAACAAATTCAGAAGCTCGTTTTGACTAACTGCCAATTTGCCTTACTGAACTGATCACACACACACACACACACACACACACACACACACACACACACATATATATATATATATTATAGATTATAGTTTAGACCATCTTGAAATTACAATCTACTGCAAAGTGTAGATTTTGTTTCGACTTTGAAAAGACCATGTCAGGTAGTAAACGCTGTTCTTTGAAGGGAGATAGAAAATTCACCTCCTAATATTGGTAAACGTTTGTTAAAAAACAAAACTATCACTTCGCCGGTTATGCTGGCTTCCACACCTCTCTCTTCTTCGCCTATTATCTCTCACCTTCTTCCCTACTCTGTGCATTTTCTTACTTCCTCCTCTTTGTTATATCCAAACGCCGGGTCATCAAAGGTTGTATATGACTATACTTTACTTTCTGCTTTTAAACCTGGCACCTTTCTTTGGACCCTTCATCATGTCTCTTTTAGTTCCTTCTCTCTCTCTCTCTCTCTCTCTCTCTCTCTCTCTCTCTCTCTCTCTCTCTCTCTCTCTCCTCTTCCTGGTCTTTATTTTCTTTTTCTTTTTTCCTACCCCCTTTATCTCGCACACAAAAATTTACTAATATAAGGAGGCGAATTTTCCATCTCCCTTTAAAGAGCAGCATCCACTACCTGATGAGACATTGTCTTTTCAATGTCGAAACAAAATGTACACTTTGTAGCAGATTATAATTTCAAGATGTTCTAAATTATAATATATATATGGGGCGTTTGAAAATTCTACAGTTCTAATCTCATGACAATGCCCTACGGTACAAACAAACGGCTTATAAATGAACAAAATAAATATGAAAAGAAAGAAATTATTTAAAAGATCATAATCATTTCAAACAAAATTAGCATTATCCCAAGTGCTGAAGAGCGAAATTAGAGTAAGCTATCTTACTGTTGTGGGCGCGTACCTACTGACACGTATAGATTCTTCCAGTCATTATTTAAACCATAAGGTTTATACTCTCAGTGCAGTAGTTCCGGGAGCAGCTCGCCAGGTAGGCGTGGCTTACTGTCATTCTTATAGTTATAATTTCCTTGTTAAACACAATACGTTAAGCCTATTATCCGTTGTGTGAGTTATTCTTTCATGGCCCCACAATCGGGTCCACATCAAATTGGCGACGAAGATGTTCGTACTCACCAAGGGATACCCCCACCTCAATAAACCTTCGTTCGCGGCCCCTTTTCAAGGTTACAACATTACCACATCATTTACATATACGGCCTTCCCAATATTCACAAAGACAGTGTTCCCCTCAGGCCAATTGTTAGCTGTGAAGGCTCTGTATGCTACACTCCGAGTCGTTTCCTTGTGGATATAAATGAGACATTAATAGGAAAGTCACCATCATATGTCCGAAACTCCGCCCACTTTGTGGAAATAATCAAATATGCTTCTGTCTAATCCAGCCAGATGGTGGGCCTGGATGTAATAAGTTTGTTCACCAAGGTTTCTCCGAAGGAAATATTAGCAGTAGTCAGGGACAGACTGGTCTCGGACTCCCTAGGAAAACGTATCAGTATACCAATAGATAACCTGATGAAGATGCTGACTTTCTGTACACAAACAACACATTTTGAAAAAAGATCAGAAATATATCAGCAGGACGAAGGTTTAGCAATGGGTTCGTCATTTTCACCAACAATGGCTAACATATACATGGAATACTTCGAGAAAATTAAAATTAATATCACTAAAACCAAATCTATGGCTGAGATACGTAGATTACACATTCAAACTTTAGCCACACATATATATATATATATATATATATATATATATATTGAAGTTACACGTCATCGTGAATGAGGGTTTGAGCGTTCTGGCCTTGTTCAGACTGTTGTTCACGCTAGATAACTCGCTTTCTCCCAGAAACTGTAACTAAGGTCTGCCGGTGGACTCTGTGATACAAGTGTACCGGAGCAAGCGTCTGCAATAGACGGGTATTCTCGAATACGAGTGGCTAGCCATTATTTATTATTATGATTGTATAAAATGCGGTCAGTAGCATAAGTTTGAACTTATTCACCACTCTTCCTTAATAATAATAAAATAAACATATTTATTTTATTTGACTTGATCTGTACGCCTACTATTTTAAGTCTGTCTGAAAATGATTTTCGCTTCAGCGGCTCTGTGTTGTTTTAAGCAGCATGAATTTTTATATAGCGGATCTGCAGTCATCAAGATGCAAGCTCGGTTCATTCAAAACATGATGCATAATTTGCCACATTAGCACAGATTCTGATTTCGCATCGAAATCTCTGTTGCACTCTTTTATAATCCATTTGCCTGATACGGACAATTATTGAAAAGACTTCAACCGACAAATGTACGTGAAAACACCATAAAAAACGATGAAAACACAAATAAAGAAATTGGTTCAAAATGGGACAAACACTTATTGGAAATAATAACAATTTTTTTTTTTTTTTTTTAATCATATCACCCCGAGCAAGGCGGTAACGCCACTGATGCGCAGGGGGCTACGTAAGGGTAAAAAGAATGGAAAAGAGAGAGCCGGAAACCACATCCTAAACAGGAAACAAGGGATGAGCCTCTTCACCTGTTCAATAGATGTGGGTGGAGTGTGAACCGGGCGATAGTTTAGTCTATCTACTCCAATTGAAAAAAAAGAAAAAAAGAAAAGAGTGAAAAGATTGGAAAAGAGAAAACCAGAAACCGCATCCTAAACAGGAAACAAGGGATGAGCCTCTTCACCTGTTCAATAGATGTGGGTGGAGTGTGAACCGGGCGATAGTTTAGTCTATCTACTCCAATTGAAAAAAAAAGAATAATAAAGGAAAAGAGTGAAAAGATTGGAAAAGAGAAAACCGGAAACCGCATCCTAAACAGGAAACAAGGGATGAGCCTCTTCACCTGTTCAATAGATGTGGGTGGAGTGTGAACCGGGCGATAGTTTAGTCTATCTACTCCAATTGAAAAAAAAAGAAAAAAAAGAAAAGAGTGAAAAGATTGGAAAAGAGAAAACCAGAAACCGCATCCTAAACAGGAAACAAGGGATGAGCCTCTTCACCTGTTCAATAGATGTGGGTGGAGTGTGAACCGGGCGATAGTTTAGTCTATCTACTCCAATTGAAAAAAAAAGAATAATAAAAGAAAAGAGTGAAAAGATTGGAAAAGAGAAAACCGGAAACCGCATCCTAAACAGGAAACAAGGGATGAGCCTCTTCACCTGTTCAATAGATGTGGGTGGAGTGTGAACCGGGCGATAGTTTAGTCTATATCTAACCTTACTGCTACCCTCTTTTTTTTTGTTTTACAATTATGTACAAGGCTCAAGAGCTACTCAAGGTAGAGGCTTACACATATAAGTGGCGCCACCCAAAGCAAGTTGATAATGCTACCAATACGGAAGTGAAGAACAGGGAAAGTATTCTAGAATGAACTGAAAACCCAGAAAACAAGGAATAAACATGAAAAAAGGAATAAATCTATTCACTTGTTCAAAAGACTGGAGTCGAGTGTGAACCAGACGACAGGCGAAACTATCTACTCCTAACATAAACGCTGTTTTATTTGTTTACAAAATTAGCTTTAACAATCTGAAGTGTCCTGGATATGACGATAAACTACATTCGGCAGCAAGGCCTCTGATCGGGAGATTTTGAAGAGCGTAGAATCACCGCTTAATTGCTGCTGTTCTTAAGTTCACCCTGATTCAGGGTGGTAGCATTTGTTAGGTTCACAACTATGGGCAAATAGTTAAGCCCCAATCTGGCGTCAAAACACTATGAAAGTATAACAATATATTTTTATAGTAAAAATACCAACAATAAACTTTTGTAAAAAAATTTGCCATCAATACATTTTGGTAAAAGAAATTAGTAATACACTCAAAGAAATTAAATTTCGGCTTTAAATTACCCATAAAGAGTTGATTTGCCGCTAAACAAAACAAAACAAATAAAAAGAAGAAGAAACAAACGAATTTATTTTAATCTTGTCGACATTTTTTAAACCATTGAGGTTGATATACCATAAAGTAAAATAAACCCAAACTCAATCTGAATTTCACGTACATTTTATAAGCTTGCATTCAGTTAAGAGATATGACTGACCGGGCAGATGATTATCCCGCAGTATGTTGCCATTACTTTCTGCGGTAGACTGGTTGCCAGCCAAGGCTATAGAACCCAATTTGTCCTACCTCGCTTAAAACAATATTTCACGTCATTTATTTTCAAATATAGGCAACAAATGTGTGACTTTTTAGTCCTGCTACGATCTTAAACTCTTTTGTGCAGATGTGGCAACGCTACATTTATATTTGGCGAAATTTCAATGATAATGAATAATATTTGATAATTTTCTTCAGGGCTACTTTACTTAGATAGACGCAGCCAGATTCATTCCGTATTGCATCAAATTCTTTGCCGACATTAACGGGGAACTCAACATCAAAACACTTGTAGATATATCTCCATATTTATACTCAACGCGATTAATTTCAGTCTCTTTTCATATTTTTTCACTGCTTTCCTCCTGGATAAATAATTTGAAGCTTGGTTTACCCAGTTCTTTTGCATGATGCCGGCCTTCTATAGTGGTTTCTTGGTGCGATCTTTATACCCCAGTTTCGGCTTGAAATCTGGTCTTTTTCCTTCGGCTGACTCACCGTATAAAAACCGCCGAAATCCCATGGCCACTACATCGTAAGCGGCGCTGAAATAACCGAGATTATATACTGGTAGACTGACGGCGCTCAGTTATATCACTGTCACTCACGTACAGTTGCCACCGGATACCCAATATACAGATGAAACACTGTTGGTAAAATCACTTCAGCTTTTTTATGCATCACTGGTAAGTGACCCAAGTCTCACATGCATACATCAATAAAGACAAAACGAAAGGATGATAAACATTTAAGTTAGTCTTTATTTAAATTCCACAAATGTTTATTCAATTTTTCGAAGCCATTACTTGTTTGTTTGTTTTTTATTTCTTGTCTTTTCTACAAATATTTTCTTGGCGACTGCTTTGACGAGTTTTTTTCTTGGTTCCACAACCACGTGCATTTACACGTCCTACTAGGATGGCATCAGGATTTCACCATTTTACCGCCGAAATAATTAAATATAACCACCTCTTCTACTATACAGTTACTTTTATCGAACGTTTGTGGAACTCCCTTCCGTTTGCTTGCTTCCCTGATAGCTACAAAGTTTAAAAGATTAAATACAACGTCAATTGCCATCTTCTATCTCCTTGATTCCCTTCCTTCTCTTATCTTTTTCTTCGACATTTCTTGTATCTTGTTTTTCTCTGACTGTAACCCCCTGCGCACCTGTGGCGGACCTGCCTTGCTTAGGGTGAAACGATTATAAAACATGAATAAAAAAATTATCATCCAGGGTATTTGTCGTTTTTACCATACTGTCTAAAAACGAAATATACAAATATTCGTCTTTCTGGCCATGCACAAGAAGACTTGGCTAATATCGGACGAGGTTAGTTCCTTGCATCGACTTTTTCAAACTTTTTTAAAAACCTGAGCTGCATGTCTTCGAGAAGAAATCCATAAAATGTTGCATTTTACTTACAGCAATAAGATCGGAAACAGTAGCGTATTACTGATGAGAATAGTTTTTGCAGCAAGACGTATTGCAATATAGAGTATATGTCAGTCATTCAGTTAAGTGCCATATGTGATACACACTTAGGCGATCATGTCTCTTTCGATCCATGACTGACTAGGCAGGATTTCTTTGTGCGGTAGACTGGTTGCCAACCAAGGCTATAGATTCCAATCTGTTTTGATATTCAGTTTCTTTATCCAGATCATTAAGTTAAGTGCCATATGTAATACACGCTTATGCGATCATGTCTCGTTCGATCCAGGACTGACGAGGCAGAAGATTTTCCCGTAGTTGTTTGTCATTCCTTTCGGCGGTACAGAGGTTGACAACCAAAGATAGAGAACCAAATCTGTCCTGCTATTCAACCCACAGCTGGGGGGAAAAGAGATCGATTAATAATTTTCACAATGATATTTATGCGTGAGTGAATAAAACGAATTCGATTGCAATTAGAACTCGGCTTTCCTCCACAAGGCACAGACCATCTGCAGTCATCCTTTTAAAACCATAAAGAAAAACATGGTAAACAGAGATCTCTTAACACTATTTTCAACAAAAAATTGATAAACCAGATTCCATCAATATATATATATATATATATATACTAGCAGTATAGCCCGGCGTTGCTCGGGTGTAATGAAAGCTTTAAAACTAATCCATGGTCCTGGAGCTCAGACTCAGCCTAAAGAATATTTGTGTGAAGTTTGGTGAGAATCGGATAAAAATTGTGGATTTGTATAAAGAACATACAGACTGATAAACAGACACACAAACAAACATCTTGCCTTATATATATATATATATATATATATATATATATAT
>JBBBDQ010000885.1:7500-105000 GCA_037127315.1 Ascarosepion bandense | reverse complement strand
ATTACCATCATTATTAACTACCTCATGAAACATTGTTCTTTCAATGTCGAAACAAAATGTACATTTTTGTAGTAGTTTGTACATATTTTAAAGTAAAATTTATTATAAATATTCATTGGTCTATTTCTATATTGAGTACTGTTTTAAATTAATGTTTTGAACGTTGTAAATACTTTCCTCGTTCCTTCTTCATTTGGATATATATATATATATATATATATATATATATATATATATATATATATATATATATATATATATATATGGGGTGAGGCATATAGAAAAAGTATTATTACTATATTTTCTACATACAAAACACATTGTTTTAATAGAAATGAATACTTCCAGCCTCTAGTCTTTCTCGTCACTTTAATAATTACACCAGCGCCTGTCATACCTGATGTGAAGACCCTTTATACAAAACGTTAGCACAAACAGTGAAAATCTGCCTGAACTCCATCCAATGACATATTAGGGCACAAAGACAAGCTTCATAAAAATGCTCGCGTCTATAAAGACCAAAACAAAATAGAATCTTATTCTAAGGCTCAGGCTCAGGGCATTTTTGACAGAGCAATAACATCGGAAGTGAATAAACGAAGGGAAAATTAACAAACGCGAAATAATATTTATTGTCAGAAACGCCCGACGTTTGAAAACAAGGGGCGCACGAAAAATATGTCAATCGATCATCGCGCGATACAGTTTTCAAAATGTCAAAAAATATTATCATTGCAAATGAAAGGTTAAATGGTGCTAAGCTATTGTAAGCCTAGAAAGACTGATTTTAAGACAGACAGACAGACAGACAGACAGAAGGACCTGACCATCGTTTTAATCCGCATTAACTTACACTATACAAACCTATTCTTTATCAAAAGGTTTCAATATGCTTACCTATTGAAATGAACACCCACAAATATACACACACGGACATACACCCATACACATACGTATCGAGTTTCAAATTTATTTTAAAGTTTTTATTCGCAGTATTTCTTCGCATCACTGTCAATTTGCTTGGAGTGAATTGATTGTGTGTGTGTGTGTGTGTGTGTGTGTGTGTGTGTGTGTGTAATTCTTTGTGTATGATAGAATAAAAAACATTTAAGAAATATGTCCTAATCTGACATGTTTCGCTTTTATTAAAGCTTCTTCAGCGATCTTGTTAAAAAAAAAAAATCAAAATTAATTTCTTAAAACAACAACAAAAAGAAGTATACTGGAATGTTGTTTGGGGTTTGATTCTTATTAGTCAGAGACGTGTCACAACCTATAAAGTAATAGACGATTATTTCAAATAGAAGTGTATGTGTGCAATCGTTTGTCTGTTTAAATGTATGTGTACTTTTTGCGTGATAATAAACTTGCCGAGTGTATTACAATGATGAACGATTTTTTGAAAATATATATATATATATATATATATATATATATATAGTGCTAAATTGTAATATTGCTTAGTACCAAAATTTATATATATATATATATATATATATATATATATATAGCTAAATTGCAATATTGCTTAGTACCAAAATTTATATATATATATATATATATATATGGTGCTAAATTGTAATATTGCTTAGTACCAAAATTGTCTTTTTTCAGTACTGTACTGGTTAAATGGCATTTTAAGCAATAATTTTTTGTCATTAAGTGCTCAATATCAAGATAAATTGCACATTTTGTCTCGACATTGAGAACAATGTCTCATCAGGTAGTGAATAATGATATTAACTACCTGATGAGACATTGTTCTTTCTATGTCGAGACAAAATGTGCAATTTTGTAGTAGATTGTAGCTTGTACATGTTCTAAAGTACATATATATATATAGTTTGTACATGTTCTAAAGTACATATATATATATATATATATATATATATATATATATATATATATATATATGTAAATTCAAAAAATTAAAATTAAAAATTTAAAAATTACAAAAACAAAATAACCTTTGCTGTAAAAAGATATTAACAGTACATTCCAGAATTTTTCAAAATAAACACTTTAAAAAAATTCAATTAATGTAAATTAATATAATTCAAATCATAGATAGATAGATAGATAGATAGATAGATAGATAGATAGATAGATACGTACAAAATCTATCTCAGTCTTCGGTTAGCACTTATGTTGGGGCACCACTTGGCAACAACCGGGTACTGTAAGCAACACCCAACAGTACGTACGAAATGTTTCGCTTTTAAATAACCCACTTAGGGCTGATAAACTGTGAAAAAAATCAATCAACAAATATTTATCTCAGACTAGATAGATAGATAGATAGATAGATAGATAGATAGATAGATAGATAGATAGAAATTCTTCTTCATATGCCGTGTCTCTTCAGTTTGATAAACTGTGAAAAAATTAATCAGTAAATATTTATCTCAGACTAGATAGATATATAAAAATTATTCTTCATGTGCCGTGTCCCTCCAGGACGTAGGCGTTTATAGACTTCTACTTGTCCCTGTCTCTTGTCATTCTCAGTAGTTTTCCTCTTGGTACCTCTCACAAACCCCGCACCGCCATCCAAATATGTTTCCCGCTGCTTTTCCCTGTCTCTCTTTCTTTCTATTCGTCCTGTGAGTATTAAATTCTCCAGACCCTCCTTTCGCATTACGTGTCCCAGGAACCTCGTCTTCCTGATGTTAGATATCAGTTTTCTTCTCGTTTGCATCCTCTCCAACAACTCATTGTAGCTCACGTGCTCAGTCCATGGTATCCTCAACAACCTTCTGTAAAACCACACTTCTGCATCAAGCCTCTCCTTCGTCTTTGATGAGATCGTCAAACATTCACTTATATACAGAAGGCTAGCTATCACATAGTAATTCAGAACTCTTTTCTTTGTTTCCAATGAGATTTTTCTGTCTTTCAGTGCGCTGTTTATGTTTTGAAATACGTCTTTGGCCGATGCCAATGCGTCTTTGGCTCTCGCACTTTCCATTCTTTGTCAGTACGCTTCCCAGGTATTTAAATTTCTTGTTTTATTTTAGTTTCTTCTACCTTATTGACTTATTGGGGTTTTCTTTAACCTGGTGACCATACATTCAGTTTTATTAAAGTTTATGCTCAGTCCTTTCTTCTCGCTTTCTTTTGCTATCCTCTGTAGAAGATCCTACATTTTTTTTTCCGTGTCTGTTATCAGCAACGTGTCATCCGCGTAGCCTATGTTGTTGAGATTTTGGTCGCCAAAGACCAATCCCGGCAATGCTTTTATTTCTCTTATAATTGCTTCATTGCATAGGCTGAATAGATCCGGTGAGAAAACACATCCTTTTCTTATGCCCCTTTCTGTTTTTGTATACATGTTGAATTCATTTCCTATCCGTACGCAAGCGTCTTGATGCCAATATAGATTCTTGATTATCCTAACGTCTTTTCCGAAAATGTCAAGGTTGTCGAGCATCTCCATTAAGTCTTTGTGGTGTATTTTGTCAAACGTCTTTGCGTGGTCTGTAAAGCACAGATAAAGGTCCTTAGAAATAGAATAATTAAAAATGTTACGAACTGACTGATGCAGAAAACACTGAGACAAACAATGATGCTTGTTCTCAGCATTCCTTGTTCGTGCGCATGTGTAGCCGCACCAGCGTAAACAAATTTAGTCGGATGAAGACCTTAATGCCGAAACACGTTACACGAAAGCTTTTTCCATTTTGTCATTCATTTTTCAAAAAATATTGTTCTTGATATGTAAAAATTTGTACATCATTATCTCATAAATACACACACACAAAAACATATATCCATTGGCGAACACCTTTTAAATTCTGTCGAGTGCAAGACGAAGTATTCTCCTGATTTCTTTTCTGTCATACGCAGGGCTAGGACGAGACTCCATTTAGATATCTTGAAGTCTATTGTTATTAATATGAAACGTCCTGCCCTGTGTAGACAATGGGAGATGAAATTCAGTTTGGCCTTATTCGGGGAGATTACTGCTTAACCTAGATAATATTTAGTACTCACAGGGTATTTTCCCCTTTTTTTAATTTTTAATATCGGTCATTCATAATTTTTCTTATCAAAGTCTTTGTTTTATATTGCCGACGTTTCGTTTTCTAACGAAGTGTCGACCGAAAAGTGCCTAAAATCCCCCGCCTTTTTTTTAAACGAGATACTGTTGTATCTATTTTAATAATAAAGGGAAATTACTTAAATCAATTTTGTCTTGTGTGTCAGAAAAAAGAACCTTTATATATATATATATATATATATATATATATATATATATATATATATACTCTAGATTTTTGTGTGTCTTTGCTCTACTTTTGTATATTTTCTTTTGTACTTTATATCGAGCACTTTTTCTTGTGTTTAGTTCCGTTTGGGATTTTTTCTTTACTGCGGAGTATTGAATGTTTTGTTCTTGTTTCGCGGATTTCTTTTTTTTCTCCCCATTTATCCGACGTCTTAGTGCACCGGATTGTAACGGATTTAGATTCTGTTTGTTAATGGTTTTTTTGGAGGTTTATTTTAGTATAAATTTACGGCCTACATACTTACAGAGTCTATTTAGTCATTATATATATATATATATATAAGAGAGAGAGAAACACTCTGAACTAGATAGATAGATAGATAGATAGATAGATAGATAGATAGATAGATGTTTTTAAAAATTCTCTTATAAACAATGATAGTGTTAAAGAAAGAAAAAAGTCTGTTACGCAAAAAAGAAATATGTGTTGTCAAAATATATGAGTGTTAAACTTTAGCACTAAGTGTTATTATTCCCTATGGATGCCTGGTCGAGATGGCGGGGTAGGTGGCCAGCAGTGTTTGATTTGAAGAGTTTGACAAGCTGAACATAACACACGTTGTAGACAATAAGGGCAAGAGGCTGTCAAAACCCCAATTCATAACATAAGTATAATTAAGCCTGGCATACGGAAGCCAGAAGCCAGTCTTTGTGATTATCTTGGCCAGTTGACATTAACAATACAAACAATCTATGATTTTGCGGGCGACAAGTGGTCCTACTTTCGATGTGAAGCCTAGGTCGGGGCGCGAAGTCAATTGGCTGATGTCAATGTTTCGGTTAAAAGCTAAGAAAAATTATATGAGACAAATAAAATAGAAATAAAATGACGCATGCCACAAGCCATAAAACCTTCTTCTAATATAATTTTGTTATTCTTTTTATTTTTTGCTTGCACTATAATTTGTATTTGTCAACCGACCCGATCTAGAAAAAAAAATGACAAGTGTACAAATGAACATTTCGAAGACAATTCAGAAAAACAAAAAAACAAAACAAAACAAAAAAAAAAACAGTTTAAGTTGTTCAGATACACAACTTTGATATAATGTTCCCTGTTTAGGATGTAGTTTCCGGCTTTCTCTTTTCAAATCTTCTCACTTTGTTTTATTTTTTCTATTTTTTTAATTTTTTTGTTTGTTTGTTTTTTTCAATTGTAGTAGATAGATCTATCACCCGGTTCACACTCCACCCACGCCTACTGAACAGGTTAAGAGGCTCATCCCTTGTTCCCTGTTTAAGATGTGGTTTCCGGCTTTCTCTATCCTAATCTTTTCACTATTACGTAGCCCTCTGCACATGGTGTTACCGCCTTGCTCGGGGTGATACGATTAAAAAAAACAATTACAAAGGTTTTCAATTATTTTCACAACTTTCTGTGAAGCAATCAGTCAGTCAGTTAAGTGCCATACGTGATACAAACTAGGGCGATCATGTCTCGAAAGAGATATAACTGACTGGGCAAAAGATTATCCCGCAGTAGGCTGCCATTACTTTCTGCGGTAGATTAGTTGCCAGCCAAGGCTATAGAACCCAATTTGTCCTGATATCTAACTCATAAATGGAGGGAAGAGACGGATTAATACCTTTCCCAAAGTTATTTGCGTGTAAGTGAATGTAAGGAATTCACCTGGAATTCGAACTCGGCTCCCCGATTTCTCGTTCCGAGCCGATATCCAATGCACCACAACGCACATCCGGAGTGGGTATATATAGACTTAAGATATACCTAAATAATAAAATATTGTGTCCGTACTTCGGGGTTTTTCGCGTTTCTTGAGGTGTGAGTCTCGGAAGACATTAACAGCGAAAAGCGAAGGAAAACTGTTTAAGTAATTCGACTCATTTTTGATAACTAAGTTTAAAAGTGAATTTTAATAAATGAAAATCCTTTCTTCAAGCTGTTGTTTTAGCGTTAATCAAAAGATAAATGATTAAATTTACGATTTCTAGTTAGAAAAATACTCTGGTTCATTTCAAATAGAAATTATATTGATTAGAATCTCAATTTTTCAGAATTTTCAGTTTATCGGTCATTTTTTACATATTGACAGGTCTGTAAACAGAATTTAATTCTTGGTTTTAAAATTTTGTGCAAATAAAATAAACATCTGTGACAATTTTTTTTAAGAAAATAAGCAAAGTTAAAGTTAAATTAATCTGACTTAAAACAAATATTACTTGCTCAAAGCCTGAAATATAGTTTACAACCATTTCTTAATCACAGAGGTATTGTTTTTTCTGACGTGTTGAATGATTACTGACAGCTTGACAAGCTATTATGTTGACTATAATTGACATAAATTGGTAAAACCGATGTGAACGTTTTTTTTTTATTTTTAAATACCTAGTAATCATAAAAATGAACATAATATTTTCAGCATTTACCTAATATTTTATTGAATTTTAGTTACTTTTTCTTTATAACCTCACACGTCTGAAGATGCTCCCTGAAAAAATAAAATTTAAAATAACATAAAACCTTAAATTAATTTAAAAATTTAATAACTGAGCTAATAACGAAATGCCACTCAATAATTTATGACATCTTATGGTATTTTATTTATAATGAATTTATATATTTTAATAAATTATTTTTCATATCCTTTATTATTGATAATTGTTATCATAATGGGTATAACATAGCAAAGTTATATTATTAATTACATAATTGTTTGTTGGCAACTACTATAAAATGAATTTACAAAAATCATGAAGTAACCAACATAATCATGGTTTACACGATCAATTGTCCAATTTGTTTCCAGTTAGGAGAAGAAACCTTAAAACACGTGACCATTTAAAGATAATATCACCTATGAAATACCATACTTAAAAAAATTAACATTTTACAATAAAAATTAAAAAATATTCTAAAAATTTAATAAATCTGATAGGTGATAATTTGTATAAAACTTTTCAACTTTCGATTCGTAAATATATTCTTCACTTTATCACTTAAGAACCTAATATAGACAGTGATTTGAAGAAATATTAAAAGGTTTTTGAAACTTTATAAATTATAAAAAAAACAATTCTTGTAAAAATTAATTATTCATCGAAATTTTTTTCTTCAGATTATAATTTCCTAAATATTTATAAAAGCAATTAAAAGCTTATCTAAATTTTTAAAAATCACATAGTTTTAATGCATTTTTATTTTACTATTCAGAGCAGATTTTCAGTAAAATGGCTGCTGTTTGAAAAAAAAAAAGAAATGATTTACATGCCCCAAGAAGTCCTGAATTTAACTAATAAAACAAAGTTTGCGGACGGTAGTCAATTTCTAGAAATTTTATGAAATTAAGTGAAGGTACGTGGTGTAGTTAACGATGTAAAAAAATATATTTACCAAGATTTTCTAAAATTAATAATTTAAAAAATAATTTCAATTATTTATGAATAAGACCTGAAAGTTTCATGAAAGTCCAACAATTACTTGATTTTTGCAAAAATTTCCAAATGAATGTATTTTTCATCGACCAAAAAATGAGCTGCGTAATATTACGTTTGCCGTAGTCAGTCAGTCAGTTAAGTGCCATACGTGATACACGATTGGACGATCATGTCTCTAAGCAGACATGACTGACTGGGCAGAAGATTATCCCGAAGTAGGTTGCCATTTATTTCTGTGGTAGACTAGTGGCCAGCCAAGACTACAGAACACAATCTATCCTGTTATTTAACCCATAATTGGAGGAAATTATCATCCACTAAAAAGTGTAAATATTGTTTCGACATTGAAAGGATAATGTCTCATCGGGTAGTGTGAAAAGAAAATGAAATTCTTTTTCTGATATTTGGCGAATTGTGTGTGAGAGGTAGGTGGGGTAGGATAAAATTTTCAACACGTCCATTAATCACCTCTATCTCCTACCTCTTCCCCCTTTTCGTTCAAATTCTAACTGACAACTTACAACTCTTATTTCCCCATCTCCCACCCCACCTACATCTCACACACAATTCGCCAAATATAAGAAAAATAATTTTCATTTTCTTTTCACACTACCCAATGAGACATTGTCCTTTCAATTTCAAAATAAAATGTATACTTTGTAGTAGATGATTATTTGTACATGTTCTAAACTTTAATTTATAATAAATATATATATATATATATGTGTGTGTGTATGTATATTAGATAATAAATATACATATTATCCTGCGTCGATGACACAACTCGGAGTATCATGCGTTACGCAATCATCAGTTGTATTTTACGAACTGACCGTTTAAGAGATTTTAACTTAAGTTCACTCGATGTTCATGGAACTTAAATCTCATAATATTTGCGTACTATTTTTTTATTGTATAATTTATTAAAATGCAAGGATAAAATAATTTGTTTTTAAAATTTTAATTTTTTCCTCTCCATGTAATTTCTGTCTGTTTAAATTTTACTCTTGATAAATTAAAAAATGGCTGCCTTCAATATCTCAGTGGTGCGGTGGTTGCTCTGCCTTATTATTATTATTATTTTTTTTTTTTTTTTTTAGGAGTCTCCAGGGTTCTTTTATAGTATAGACTTCTTTCGATCGGTTTACAGTACATTAGTAACTGTTGAACATGAACGGGGAGTTCAGGTCAGGCGAATGAGGTGTCCATTCCACTTCAGCTCTGCGGCTGGTCAGGCGTTCCCCAAACAAAATATGTCTTCACACAAAAGATTTTCTGCTCCATTGTACAGCGCATAATTTCGCTATTTTGGGTTGAATATATCAAAATACGTACCTATAATAAATCGCTGAAAAACAGCATAGTATGAATAAAACAGGCCACAAACTTAATAAAAACGAACTTTTTCCATCAAAATGTTTATTAAGAGGAAAGATCAAAGTATTTTTAATTACTTTTTAAAATTTTAAATCCTTATAATGGTTAGCGGGTAACCAAATCGTTACGCGAATTTACAATGGAAAACGTAATATTACATTTTTTTTCCGGTGACAAACACATTAATTTTTAAATTCTTTCAAAAATCCAGTAATTGTCGAATTTTAATTAAACTTTCAGGACTTATTCACAAATGAATGAAATTATTTTTAAAATTATTATTTAAAACGAATCTTCTTAAAAATATTTTAACAACTGTTATCCTCCGCCCCCCCCCCCCCACGTAAATTCATGAAATTTTAAGAAATTAAGTTTTTGTTGCGATAATTGGTTTTATTAGTTAAAAGCAGGACTCATTGGGATATGTAAGTCATCAATTATTTTTTCTTTTAATTTTGCCTTTATTTCTGAAGATCTGCTGACAATAATAAAATCAAAAATGCAATATAAATTAAGGACATTATAGTCTGAAAATTTTGTCGATTAATAAGGAAATTTTAAAAGAATTGTTTTCATTTATTTTATTTATAATAATTTATAAAGTTGCAAAAATATTTTTAAAATACTTCAAAGATTTGGTGCGGATAATTTAAAAACTTATTAAGCAAAGGTTATATTTACTAACCCAAAATTAAATGCTTAATACAAATCGTCGGGCATTCCTGTTTTTAAAATAATTTTAAATTAGTTGTGTAGTTGATTTTTTTTTTTTTTTTTTTGTATGGGAATTTCTTTATGTGAATTAAGAGGTAATATATTCCAGGGTTTTTTCCTCTTACACCAAAAAAGTGTACGATTATGTCACTTGTGATCGCCATGCACTTATCTTATTTCGCATCTGTCAGCTATGTCAACACATAAGGTGGAAAGGTCAAAAGGTTGAACTCTGTGTTTAAGAACTATTTTTATTCAAAATTTCATGCTCTAAATAAGTAATACTCCTGTAAATCAGATTAATTTAACATTACATTTGCTAATTTTCCAAAAATAATGTGTCACAGGTGTATATTTTATTTTTTCAAGATTTTTAAAACCGAGAATTAACTTCTGTTTACAAATGTGTCAATCGCTTAAAAATGACCGAAAAATTAAAAGATTTAAAAAAATTGAAAAATTTTAGGTTACAATCAATATAATTTCTGTTTGAAATACGCTTAAGTATTTTGCTTACTGAAACTAGTAAATTTAATCATTTAGCTTTCAATTCAAACTAAAATAAAAGTTTCAAGAAAACTTTTTTTTTATTTTTTAAAATTCAGTTAAAATTTAGATATCGAAAATGATATGAAAATGTTAGCTGTTTACCAGCAATAATTGAAAAAGTAAAGGAGAATATAGTCAACATGGAAGATCTGAGAGGCCGTTGCTTTGTTCCAACAGTTGTGAAACACCCTATATATATATTCTGAAGCGGTCGACAAGGAAGATTTTAACAATTTTCTATTGAGTTTTTCCAGTATTCTAAAATTTTTCCGTTTTTCAGGAGTTAAAGAATATAAAAGTTGTCCATAGTTTTAGAAAAATAAACCTAAAATATTTCTTCTTTTTTATATACCATATCCTTTCAGGAAGTAGTTCACGGCGCTCCATATCTCCCTCTCTTTTGTAGCTCTTAATAACTTTTGCCTCCCAAACTCTGTTCTACTATGCATTTGTTCAACCCCGTTAAGTGTGTCACACGTTACATTTCCCTGTTCCTCTTTCCCTCTATTTGTCCCGTGAGGCTCAGATTTTCCAAGCTCTCTTTCCTCGTTATGCGCCCAAAAAATTTTAACTGCCTCTTCCTAATGTTAAGTAGAAGTTTACTTTTTGTTTCTATTCCCTCCAAAACCTCGTCGTTGGCCATGATATTCCCAGCATACTTCTGTAGAACTACATTTCTGTTGCTTTGAGTCTCTTCATTTTTGAGGAGATTTCCAGCATTCGCTGCCAATACAGGCGGACAGATATCACGTAACAGTTCAGTACACTTTTTCATTTTTGTTTTTTTGTTTTTTGTTTACAACGAAATTTTCCTGTCTCTTAATACTCTGCTTAGCTTTAGGAATGCATCTTTGGCCATCCCAATACGTCTTCGGATCTTAATGTCGAGACTTTTCGTTCTCTGTTTGAGCACTTTCAAGATATTTAATGACGACCATACATTTTGTTTTGCAGTTTATGCTTAGTCCTTTCTTCTGATTTTTCTTCGCTACATTCTGTAGAAGGTTTTGTAGTTTCATTTTCGTGGCTGCTATCAGCACTGTGTCATCTGCATATTTATATTGTTAAGATAGTGGCTGCCAATGATGAATCCTGGCAGGATTTTTAGTTCTCTCAGAATTGCCTCGCTTTTAATGTTGAATAAATTCAGTGAGAAACACATCCTTGTCTTTCCTCTCTTTCTCTTCATACACACAAAACAAATATTTGTATGTGTGTATAGATGTGTGTGCGTGTGCACGTGTGTGAGCTATATATATATATTGTTCTAAAAAGAAAAGACGTCATACTTATCCCAAAACCCGAGGAACCTTTCGGCCAACACTTTTTCAAGGGCTTCGTTGTCAAAAATTATGAAAAAGGCTGAACGAAGATAATATCAATAGGGGAATTACTCACAGTACTGGGAGAAAGTGGAATACGTTTAAAAATAAACTTTAATGATGCGGCATACATAGTACGAACCAGTCTTAGGTTGGAGACGCGGGTCTCGCAACACGTCCCTGTGAATATACGTTCTGGCAGCCCTATCAGTACTATAAGAACAACCCAAGCTGTTCTGGATTCAGCGATCGGCCAACACTTGCTGGACAATCCTGCATATGCATCCTCGTACGAGGACAGTTGGTTTTCTGTCTTGCACATCGGTCGCTCAACATATCATCTACGGGTCCTAGAGGCTATTTGCCTGAAAATCCAGCAACCGAGCCTGTGCAGACAGAAAGAGCATTTCCTTCGCTCCTTGCAGTTACTGGAGAGTCTGTGAGTGAAACTTTTTCTTTTTTATCACTCTTGTGGAATCAAATTTACAACACCCCTCACATTTTAATGTATTTTTCATTAAAGTTTATTTTTAAACGTATTCCACTTTCTCCCAGTAGTGTGAGTAATTCCCCTATTGATATTGTCTTCGTTCAGCCCTTTTCATAATTTTTGCCAACGAAGCCCTTGAAAAAGTGTTGGCCGAAAGGTTCCTCGGGTTTTGGGATAAGTATGACGTCTTTTCTTTTTAGAGCAATTTGTGTTTTCTGTGAGTACCGATCTTTATTCATATATATATATATATATATATATATATATATATATATATATATATATATATATACTAGCAGTATAGCCCGGCGTTGTGCGGGTGTAATGAAAACTTTTATATATATATTATCGATTTTCTGCACTATTGTAAGAACTGCAACCTTGAAACTTCTGAATATCGTTTCTTATGTCTTTGTCTATGAGTGTATCAAATTTGATTAAAATCGGACCGCTCCTTCTATAACCCGATTTTTTCGATTATCGATTTTAAATATTTATCGAGGGTACCTCGACACAAAACCTAGCTAAGAACTCTCGCAAACGCTTATAGTACAACTGTGTAAATTTTCAAGAAAATCGGTTCAGCCATTTCGGAGTCTATAGGTAACGGACACACACACACACACACACACAAAGTTCCATTTATAAATAAGTTTATATATATATATATATATATATATATATATATATATATATATATATATAAGAATGTATAACATAAATAGGTTATAATATCACTATAAAAGCAGCCATTTTGTTTCAACACTATACGTGTCTTATCAAGTGATAAAGTTTATTTCAAGTTGGAGAGTTTTAAAAGGTTAAAGATTATCCAAACCCTCTTAATCAGGGAGGAATTTTTACATAGACAGAGTGGACCAATCAAAGCAAAGCAATTTCTAATTTAAAGAATATAAAAACAGACACTACAAATAATTTATTGGGGCATTAACGTTAATAATTGATTAAAATAGAGATCAGCATTATTAACCGACTATTAGATTCACTTTACTTTATTCTTATTACGAATTTTAAATTCAACATTTAACAAAAGCGTTAGATTTAGGTTGTTATAAAGTTATTTAGATATTAAACGAGTGAAAGATGTGAGTGTGCGCATATTCAAATGTAAAGACATTTACATATCTACATATATTAAAAATATGTCGGAGTTAATCCAATCCTTAACACACACACACACACACACACACACACACACACATATATATATATATATATATATATATATATATATATATATAGTCATATCACAGCCTGATTGAGCACTATGGAAGAATGGTAGACTTTGAAAAAACAGTAGCAACTCACGCATCTACCCATCATTCATTCAATATGGACATTCTCGGCTACTGGCGTGTGTTTACATTGTATATAACACGCTAAAGTCCGCCTTCTTCTACCGAGCGCTCATAGCCCAGAATCACCGACTAATGTCAATTCGGTCGGATTTCAATCTTGGCTAGAAGCAATCGAATGTCTAACCGTACTGATGAGCTGTAATGCAACGAAAAAGATCTGTCTGCAAATGACTATATATATATATATATTATGATACGAATTGGATTAACTCCGACATATTTTGAATTTATTTGTTTAAAAATTATTTTTAAATTATTTTAATGGCTACTCGTATTTGAGTAGATACTCTGTTCTTTCTAATTAAACAATATATTTATATCTACCGGACTAAATATTCATGAAATTTTGTCAGGACGCATATTTTCCTAACAATATTTCCCGAATATTCAGGCCGGTAGGTATATATAAATATACTTTATAATGTATATTAATTCTACTCAAATACGAGTATCCATTAAAATAAATGTTTAAACAAATAAATTCAAAATACATACATATATATATGCATATATACAAAAAAAGCATAAAACACATACACAATGTGTGTGTGTGTGTGTGTATATATATATATATATATATATAAATTAAAGCTATTTCTATAAAAAGTACCTATTATATAACACAGGTGTTGATTAACAGGATAGATATTTTAGAAACAAAGAAAAGAGACGCCGGCGAGTCTTAAATCAAATCAGAATGGTGGGGTTATTTTGCATGCTGGCGGTCTCAATGGAAAACACTCCTATTAAGTTTCTTTGTGCGTTGTGGTGCAGTGGATATCGGCTCGGAACGAGAAATCACGGAGCCGAGTTCGAATTCCAGCTAAATTCATTGCATTCACTTACGCGCAAATACCCTTGGGAAAGGTATTAATCCGTCTCTTCCTTCCAGTTATGGGTTAAATAACAGGACAGATTGGGTTCTATAGCCTTGGTCGGCAACCAGTCTACCGCAGAAAGCAATGGCAACCTACTGTGGGATAATCTTCTGCCCAGTCAGTCATGTCTCTTTCGAAACATGATCGCCGAAGCGTGTATCACGTATGGCACTTAAACTGACTGAATAAGTTGACTATTATTTGCTTGATTTCGAGTAGATGATGAAGAAGGCAGACATATAGCCACGTCATCATTTAATTCTTGGATTTTATCGAGAGTAACATTGATATGGCGAAACTTCCATCACTCTAAACCGGATTGTAAAAATAATGAAACGAGAATTGATTATTGAACTCACTTCTTTGAGACAAGGTTTCTAACCATCACTTTACGACAGACGCTTACTAACATAGCACCTTGAAACACTGGTGCCGTTCGATCACCGTAATTAAGCAACGTTGTCAATATTCAGATGAATGACCATTTGGGAATAGCAGGTGATGTAATTTTGGATGTGAGTGTGGTTTAATTTCTTGAAATTATTAATCGAAGAGCCGAGTCCCAATTCCAGTTGGGTTCGTTATATTCACTTATGCGCTATTAACCTTGGGAAAGATATGAAACCACCTCTCCTTCTCCCAGATATAGGTTAATTAGTAAGACTTGTATTATTACATTTTTATTATCTAAAAAAAAAAAAAAAAAAACCTTACAATCTAAAAATATTTTCTAGGTTTAAATATTTTCTGGCTTTAACCTAGAATAGGTTATAGGCTGTTAACCATAAAAGCAAAAATATAAAAATGAGTGGTGTGAGGATCGAGAAGATTCACCTCCCGCAAAGCGAATTTGCATGGCGTGTCAGGTCTTGTTGGAAAGTTGAGCACCATTAAAAGTAAAATGGATTATCCCGACTTCCGTGGTCTCGCGTGCAGATGTACAATGAAAAAAAAAAAAAAAAAGAATTCGCACCAGTTTGAATTTATAAAATAAGAATTCCCGCGCGAACGAGAATTGAGTCTCGTATGCAAATATTAGTCCCCCCCCCCACCAGCTCGACGCAGACATAAAAAGTGAGTCTGTAAAGTAGACGGGCGGTAAACGAAAAAAAAAAAAAAAAAAAAAATTTGGTTGGCGTGACGTCGGACAAACGACCGAGCGAGAGAACGGAAGAGTGGTTTTTGAAAGCAAATACTTCAATCGATTTCAGGCTTCGCAAACGACTGGCGACTTAAATTAACTACACGAGGTTATATCAATACTTTTGGTCATTAATAATATTAAGAAAGTATATCCTATTTTCTAAATATTAAAAAAAAAACTTGGCACTGACTTTTCATACATTCTGATAATGTTATGAACGTCGCGACAAGCATGTGGGGTTCTTTTGTGACTTGAATGCATCGTTAAATGCATTTAAGTTTTCTCTTTCCGAAAGGTAAGGGATATGATTAAGCTTTCGTTGTTTTGATTTTAGGTTGCGGTTTTCAAGAAGGCGCTGGACCGTAAACGTCTGGAGGATTTTACGTTCCTTGAACCCAGGGACGTACTCACTGGGACATAGGGAGGGGGCATACAAACTTGTAGACTGAAAAATTAGCTAAGTACACTTTGTGACTTGTCTTTGATGCTATTGTAAATTTGCTGCTTAACAACATAAAGTATACACAGACACTTAACTCGCACACTGCAGATACATATATGCAGAGGTTCCGTAACCTTTACAATAAATGCCTCGCTGCTTCCAGATAGGAAGTCTTCTGTATTACTGTCTTTAAGAACTCTGAACCTTCTGACTCCTCGAATTATCGCCCTATTAATCTCTTATGCTCATTTTGGTGTAGGCACCTCCACTTTTGCACGGGAAAAACAGCAATAGCGTAATGCAAAACGCCACAAACTTCACTAAAATAAAGTTTTATCGTCAAAATGTTTAAATTATTAAGATCAAAGTAGTTTTTAATTATTTTTAAAAAATTTTAATCCTTTCTAACATTTGCGAAATATTGTCAAAGTTTTGTTTCGATTGATTTTAGCGGCTAAGAAGCGTTTTCTGTTTTACAATAGACGCCAATTTTTTGCATTTGCCACTTTTTCTGTTGAAAACACATTAATTTGGAAATTCCCTCAAAAAATCAAATAATTGTCGGATTTTAATGAAACTTTCAGTATTCATTCACAAATGAATGAAATTACTTCCGAAATTATTTTTTAAAAATCTTGGTAAAATTTTTTTTTTTACCTCTGTTACCCCCCCCCCCCCCGTTCACGTAAATCCCTGACTGTTAAAAAATTTTAAATAGTGGCAAACTTTTGTTTAATTACTTCAACGCAGGACTCATTGGGAAATATAAATCACAAATTTCTTTTATCTTAAGTTTGAAATGACTATCCGAAAACCTTCTCCGAAGAGTAAAATAAAAATGCAATAAAACTCCGACATAATTAATTTTGATAATCTTTTTAATTACTGGAATAAGTCACAACTACTGAGGACATTATACTCTGAAGAAAATTTTTTCCGATTAATATTAAAATTTTAAAATAAGTTTTAATTTTTTTTAAATTAAAATAATTTAAAAGCTTTTAAAAATGTTTTAAATCTCCAAAGACTTGATTGCGAGTTTTCTTTATAGTTAATAGCTGAGTATCATATTGCCTATCTAAAACTGAAAAGTATAATAAAAATCGTTCAGCCTTATTTTTTTAAATTAATTTTAAAAAAATTGTGTAAATATGTTCATTTACGTTCCCTTTTTAAGTACGGTGTTCCATAAGTCATAACATGTTTCCTTAAAAAGTTAAACGTTTTGAATTATCTCTCCTTACATAGAGAATATCACTTTCATTCTTCCTCTGATATAGTACAGACGTTTCTAAAATTCAACAGCCTGTTTTGAAAGTTAATTCTTAAACTTTTACAGTAAGTATTTTTTTTTAATTCCTCAATTTTTTAATTGTGACTGTAGGTGCATTAACTAATTTATAATTTCTTAAAAAATAATGTATAACCCAAGAAAATGTGAAAGAAATTTTTATAATTGAACTTAAAATTCTGCACGATAAAAGTTTTTTATTAAATTTGAACAATTTTTATGTATGGTAACTTTTTATATGATGTTTTGGAAGTACTTAACTGACTATTAAAAAGAAGTTCTACTTGAATTTCTTTGGTGACTTTGTCTTTTTGAGATTTTTTAGACAAGCGTGTGAGCCAAATTATTCGCACATAGTCACCCCCATATTCTTCGATTTTTTTTTTTTTTTTTATATAATGGGTAACCTAAATGACAAAGTAAATCAGAATAAATTTTATTTCCAGTAAGCAACATAGTTTTTTTCATTTAAAACAAATTAAATTGATTGAAAATTATTTAACTGCCATTGAAAAATTTGTTTCACGTATTTTCTTATGAAGAAATGGAAAATAAATAGTCGTTTGTAACAAAAATTTATGATTGTAAAATAAATTCTTTTAAAATTATCCTATTAAATTAATTGTGGAGGGGGTAACAATTAATTTGTTAAAAATATCTTTAAACACATTTCAAAAGTAATTTTATTAATTTGTGGATAAGTCATAAAGTTTCATTATTTATTTCAGATGAATAAAACTGAAGTTCTCGTAAAATACAGCAATGTGGGATCAGGCCAACCAATTTTGTGTGGCCATATTTTTAAGCCAAAATCCTACATTGCTGCTGCTACCAGATCTATTGCAGCCTCTGCCACAAGTTTAACTACTGACATGCCTGAGACCAATGAGGACATACCTGCAACTCAGTCTTTCAAATGCCACTGCAATCTTGAGTGATGCAACTAAATCACTGATGCAATTACATGCAATGCTGCTGGATGATATGAAAAACATATCTATTGAAACCCTCTCTGCAACAACAGAAAAAATCTCCAGCGCAACACAAACCCTTTCTTCAGCAAATCAAACCCTTTCTTCAGCAACACAAACCCTCTGTAGTGCAACACAGAAACTGTCTACAAGCCAGCATTCATCTGCCACTGTGTCTAAATTAAAGAAACAGCTGTTACAAAGGAAAACAACCATAGCATCGCTTACAAAAAAAAAAAATGAAGTCCTTACAAAACCAAAAAAAAAAACAAATAAAATATAGTTTGGACCGGATCACTACAAGAAAGCTCCATTATCCATTTATTAAATGGAGTTCCTGCTTCTCGTGTTAGTGATCTGGTCAAATGTATTATAAATACACTTTCATTGAAGGATGACAAGTCAAACAGCAGTTCTACAAGTACATATAGAATGGTTGGGGAGCTTGGTTTCCTTTCAGATGTCAAGACGTTCGCAGCGGTGACAAGTGCAGAAAACTGCACTTTACTTTTCGATTCGACAACGCAAGATGGGATCCATGTGAACTGTCATCTTAACACCCTCATCATCTCATCTTGTGTCTCTAGAACGTCTTGCTGGAGGGACTGCGCAAGATTACAAACCATCATATTTGTGAATGTATCAACAATTTGGCTCAAGTAGGCTCACTCTCTACTGGCCAAAGTGTTGATGACAGTTTTAAAAAAAATTATTTCAAAAATTAAATGCTGCTTGACAGACGGAGCTCCTGTCAACCATTCTACAATCTCTTTATTAGAAAAGAAGTGGCAGACTAAATTAAAAGAATTCTATTGTAATTTGCATCCGTTGGAAGCAATAGCATCAAAAACGAGGAAAGTCCTTAAAGACTGTGAGCCCAGCACCATGGAACATTCCAGTGTAAGTGAGTGCCTAGCATGGCGAATTATTGTAGCCATAAATTTCCTCAGATATGGTGATAAATTAGGGCATGTCAACACAATGAAGTCCTTTTTTCGCCAACAAGGTCTTCCATTGTCCCTAATCCCTAGATTCCGAGGACATCGGTTGCACATAATTTTCCATTTAGGAGCTACTTATTTTCCAATTTTTGAAAGGTGCAAGAAATTTATATTGGGACTTTCCTCCACAAATGACACCATCTCAAGGTTGCAGACCTTATTTAAAGAAGCTGCTGTTATCGAAATGCAGGTGCTGGGAATCATAGGAATGTTGACAGGGCCTTGGATGAGTACATTCTATACCAATGTTAAAACTCAAAGACCCCATTGACACAATGAAAATCGTCAAAGGGGTTATTGAAAATTTGAAGGTACTCACTGAGGCCCCGATGGATATTTTTTCGTGTCAGGACTTTTTCGGTAATCCACTAACAACGGAAGTTTGTGACTCTATACTGATTCCCACCAAAAACCAGGATTTGTTTCAACAAATGATAACTGCCTGTTTAAAAGGAGCTGTGGAGGTTTTAAGCAGGCAGTATGAAAAATCATTTACAGTGATAGAAGCTTCTTCAAAGTCAGTGCTAACATGAGTGAGGCAGCACACTATGATAGCAGAAAGCATCATTGGTGAATTTTGTGAAAGAAAGAAGCTTGCGCCTAATGCTTATGTATCCAGCATAAGTAATATCATCAAGGCCAAGCGGAATCAAGTAATGAAATTCATCAATGATCTTGATGTTAGCCAATTCGATTGCTACTCACAGTTGGCACTGACAAGAGATTGAAAAAAAAAAGGTGCAGAATAAAGAAGTGGAAGATGAAATCAGTAAAAGGGTCATGGCAAAAGAGAGCATGTCCGACAAACGGAGAAGAGCCATGATCCAGAGACAGCTAAAAAAAATTGACAGATGTGTCAATTTCTTCATTAATTGACAAATATCCTGAGTTTGGAGAAGGCCTGCATCAAATTCTGCATGGAAACATAGTTGGCAAAACCATTCGACATATTTGGGCAAGTGATGGTGGTGTAAACCGTGAATATGTTGGACACATTATGAGTTATGAAAATGGTTCTTATAGTATTTTCTATCTGAATGATGTTGTCGACAATTATGAGTTAACCAAATATGAACTTTCTGCTGACTGTTATGCATGATCTTCATTTTGAAAATGAGCATGATAAACAGGCAACAGAAAAATTTTTTTTTTTTTTAAAACAAAAAAAAAAACAAAAGGCCCTTTTCAATTATCCAATATTTGATGAAATTTTAGTTAGTTTAGCTTTGTACGATTACGTTTGAAGATGTTTTATGAAAAATAAAAAGTAAAATAATATAAAACTTTCTTTCAAAAAAAAAAAATTACAATTTGAAGGAGTTAGAAAGAATTTTAAAAAATATCAAGAATCAAACAAAAATATTTGATCTTCATAAAATATATGAACCTTTTACCGATAAAACATTGTTTTTCAGTTTAGGTCCTTTTCCCTTCTATGCTGGTTTCTTTTTTTTTTTTTTTTTTTTTTTTTTAACGAATTCGTGAAAATACCCAAGCTTAAGGCCTCGGAATTCCCACGTTAAAAATTCACTTCAAATCGAGCCTCAGTGGGGAAATTACGAGCAAATACCAAATCAGGAACTTTTAGTTTTCAGCCTGACCAGGTGACGCACATCGCCGGTGAATTGGCTCTTTATCGTTACAATGGGTGAAGGAGATTTTCCTGCGACGGGCAAATTCTCGCTTTCAATTCTATCCCCAGTCACACATTGCCCAAATTCGAATTTAAAGACTAGGACTTCTCGTACACATTAATTTGTAAATACAAATAAAAAACGTTAATGAAAGTTATACTTACTTCTTTCTGTTTATATTCGCCTGCATTTTCAACAACTGAGGTAACCAAATATGAACTTGGTGCAGATTATGTTATGCAGGATCTTCATCTTGAGAGAGAGAGAGAGAGAGAAAGAAAGAAAGAAAAAGAAAAAGAAAAGGCCCTTTTCAGGGCCACAAAATATTCCAGAAAGTCATTTTTCCAAACATTATTGCATAAATACATAAGATAAATAAAGGTATTGCATAAATACATAATACTGTAACCACACACACACACACACACACACATATATATATATATATATATATATATATATATATATATATAAACATCTGCAGTACTATAAAAATTAAATTAGATATTTTACCATGCCTTAGACTTAGTGACAACTTAATAATATGAAAAATACAAAATAAAATTTTTAATAAAAAAAAAAATAAATTAGTTTGGTTATTTTAATTTCAATCATTCTTAAATTAAAATTATTTTAAAATAAATTTAAATTTTTATTTATTCAGATAGCATATTCAAATGTCTGGCTATAAATCTAAAATAAAATTCTATTAAATAAAATTAAATATATTGCTGCAATTATTACATTAAATTTTTAATTTTACTATTTAGTTAAAAAAAAAAAAATTAAATTTGATATTTTTTGGCCCTTATGGCCTCCATACTTACCGTTCTTGAAAATTTCCGGTTCTCATAAATCATTTGACACCTCCATTACCTAATGGACGTGATGACAGATAAGTGCTACCGTAGCTAAAAAGTTTTTTATTGTAAATTCTTAGCAGCAAGGGATTATTACTTGATAGAAATCAGATAAAGGTAGGTTTCAATTTTTAAAATTGACTTAAATGACGTGTCAGCGAGGTATATTTTATTTTCGCAAGATTTTTAAAACAGAAATGTGGCTACTGTTACGTAGTGTTGACAGAAATGTGTCGATCAATCAATATGGTGGGAAAAATTGAATGTAATTTTTCCAATTTCTAAAAAAAATAGATTAAAATCAATATAATTTCGGTTTAAAATACACCAGTGTATTTTTCTTTCTGGAAATAAATTTTAATCTCTTGGCTTTCAATTGAAGCTAATTTTAAAGCTTGAAAATAATTTATTTATTTTTAAAATTTAAATTTAAATTTAGGTATCGAAAATGAGTGGAGGTACCTATTTTGGTGCAATTAGGCACCATAGCTAAAAGCTCATTCGAACAGTCATCATGAAAGTATTTATGTACCTTTAAAGGAACGCGATACCTATGGTCTAAAATAAATTTTAAAAATGAAAAATCTATCTTAGAGCTTTCATTTTAGTTTTAATTTTAAATTAATAGATTAAATTTAACATATCCAGTAAGCCAAATCAATCAGTTAAGTGCTATACATGATACGTGCTTAAGCGATCATGTTTCGAAAGAGACATGACTGACTGGGCAGAAGAGTTTTCTGCAGTAGGTTGCCATTACTTTCTGTAGTAAACTGGTCGCCAGCTACTGCTATAGAACCCAATCTGTCCTTCTTTTTAACTCTTAGCCGGAGGGAGAAAAGATGGATTAAAACTTTTCGCACAGGTATTTGCGCGTAAGTAAATGCAACAAATTCGACTGAAATTCGAACCCGATACCCTGATTTCTTGATCCGAGTCGATGGTCAAAAATCTGGTGTGGGCGACAAAGCGAACCTCGCTGCCGAGCTTGAAAAGGACCTCCAATCAGTAGTGGACTGGGGTAAGGAATGGCTCGTAAATTTTAATGCTTCCAAAACGAAGCTGCTATCAATTAACCATCATAGACAATCGCACCTAATCGCACCTACCTCCCATTAGCATGGAACAGGCTTGCCTTCCAGAGAGTAAAACATTACGCTTCATTGGCCTCACATTCTCAACGGACCTCAAGTGTAATGACTATATCGAATCCACTGCTAAATGCGCTACTATGAAAGTCGGTTCTCTGTGCAGGACCCGGAAGTTTTTCCCGTCTGAATCTATCCTGCACATATGTAAATCTACCATCCGCCCGTGTACTGGATACTGCTGCCACATCTGGTCGGGTGCCCTCGGGGTTCTTGACAAAATGCAACGTAGAATCTGCAATGTGATCGATACCGACATGGCAGACCGGCTGCAGTTACTCTCTCACCGGCGTGACGTGGCTTCCCTGTGCCTCTTCTATAAATACTTTCGCGGCTTCTGCTCCGATGAACTTAGATCACTGGTGCCTCCTAGGTACGAATTTGCACGAGATACTAGATTAGCAACTAGGTCCCACCCTTTTACAGTGAAACAGATAAGATGTAACCGCAATTTCTACTCCAACAGTTTCTTTTCTCGCACTTCCCGCCTGTGGAATTCCCTTCCACATACTTGCTTCCCCTTCCCCGACAGCTACAATCTCCAGGAGTTTAAATGTAAGGTCAATAGACACCTCCTAACACACTAACTCGCATCCATTCTCTCAAACACTCTTCCCATTTACCCAACCCTCTTCCTCGGTATCCTTACCCGTCTATCACCCCCCCTTTTGACATTTCCTATATCTAAACACTCTTTCTCATCACTTTCCCCTATGTAACCCCCTGCGCAATAGTGGCAGTGGGGTGCCTTGTTTGGGGTGAAATGATAAAAAAAAAAAATATCAGCACAAAACTAATTTAAATTGACAGGAAGAAGCTTCCGTTTTGAAATCGCTAATAATCGCTGATTTTAGCGCCATTTTAGCCATCTGTCATCACAATATAAATCTCTTTATTAAAAAATCAAACAAAAATTTAAAAAATACTTTTTTTAAACTTTATTTGAGGAATATTAGCTGATTTAAATTTTAATTAATCTAATTTAAAAAATATTATTGTAAGATCAAAATATCGCAGAAATGTATTTTTCAAAAAAGTGGTAGCTGATTATTTAATGTGTTGACAGCTTAACAGCTAAACTGATATATATAAACATCTATATAATTTTTTCTGTAGTGGATATATCGGAAAAATTGAGAAATACAACGTGAGCGCTTTTTTTTTTTATATATAAGGTTGAGTACCCAGTAAGCTTTTAAAAATTAGGAAAATATTTTGCTGTTTATCGCCGCGTTGCTGAGACAGAATCCGTGCCACCACAAACTGAATCATGATCCGTTCGTACGCCTGACCACAGTCTGAAGAACACATTCTACAGACTGTCGGAGAGGTCCAGGTGTTCGCACATGTCTGGTGACCCTAGCATGTCGTACATCTCATAGACCGCATGGAGGGCACTTTAAGAGCAGCTTCTGTATCCGTATCATTTGTAACGTGTGCAGGATCTTTTGCCCTCTGAAAACTCACCACGGGAGAACTTTTGCCGAGGGTTTATTGCATGAATTGCTGATCCGTTGTCTCTTCAGTCTTACGGATGAGGCAACATTTGGAAAAGATTGGATAACAAATTTACACAACCAACATGAGTGGGCGGTCAGATCCCCATTGGGTACAACACAGACTAGACACCAGCATCAGTTTACGATCAATTTGTGGGCTGGAATTTTAAGTAACTGTCTGCTAGATCCATGTTCTCTCAGAATCGGTGGCGATTGTGGAACTCTGAAAGTGGGGAGGCACTTAGGGGCCGAGATTTTTCTGAGGAGTTGGGGGGCAAAATCAAGCAGTGTCTATTTTTAAACTACACCACTATCGTATACACAATTTAGGAATGAATTAAAGTATATGTTACTTCACTAAATTAAATGGAGTAACTTTTCATTCATAGTAGTGGAGTTTTTATCTACTCGTGCCCTCTTTTTCACTCTCAACCTGTTGGAACACAAGAGAGATTAATTTCAAAACAAAATGAAAGGCTTAATACTAACGTCAATACTAACAGAACAGTGTGATTTGTCTGCTCAGAATTTTTTCTCTACAAAACGTTTTTGAAGCACAAAAAATAAATACGAGAAAAAAATAAATGCGAAAATAAAATAATGCAACGAAATCAATCAAAATGCTGTGGAGACGACAGCCGTACAAAAAAAATCAGCTAAACATTCTGACCATACGATCAAGAAGTAAATAAGAAAATAATTCAAATGATATCATTTTTTCCATGACCCTGAAACAAAACATCAAATAAGGGATTCGAATTGACATAAACTGAAGTTAGCATACATGCTATATTGCTTCGATTTTACTTATTTCTCTAGATCCGAAAAAAAAGTTAATGTATAGTGTGTTGCTTATCTATTCTTTTTCTAGTTGTAGTAGGATTCCGTTCTAGTGAAGGGAGTTGCAGGTCAACAGAATTTGATCTTGTGGTAGATAGCCCACTATAAGTCATAAACTGATTATAAACTCAAGAAAAGCAATTTGAGTTGAAAATAACATTTACATATACACATATTAATTAATGTTTTTACAAATAAAGTAATACTTGAATATAGGCCCAACGGAGGTTAAAGTGTTCATGGCAAATATAATGCTGAAAAAAATAATTAGTGCTTAGGAATGTGAGGAGCGGAGGTATGTGAGGAATGTCTTTGAAGTAGTTGCTCCTTAGGTCAGTAAGTACTTTTGAGACAGTGGAGAAGAAGAATAGTAGCCGCTCGACTTGGGGATTGCTTACACTCTTCTCCTTGGTTTCTGCCTATCTGTCTGACGATGCTTTGTGTCTCCGCTGTTTTTTGGAACAAAAGCAGCTCGTTTGAGATTTCACACTTGTATTTGATTCTGGGCTTCCCATTGGCTGGTAAATAAAATTCGCGTAGGCTAGCGAAATGGAAATTTGATATTTGGTTAATTTTTATTTTTCAACCGGAACATATGCGCGAACTCGGATGCGCAACGACGAGTTTTGGTCATTTGCTTTCTGGTCGTTATAGAGCAAATATCCGGTCCCTCGCTTTTGCTCGGTATCACCACAACTGTAAATTATTTTACATCAGTTTTCATAGGAATTTACTCCTTAAAGAGCAGAGTCAATTTACGCTACTACTAGCTCAAAAATGTAAGCTTGATCGGACTTGGGTCGGTAACTAGATAATTCACAAACGGGTAATTAATTCACTAGATTGACTATGAATGCCCGTTTGCTCTTTGACAAAATTACGACTAAGAATAGGTACCTCCATTCATTTTCTAAAACTAACTTTTAAATTGAATTTTTAAAAATAAAAATATTTTAGTTTTAATAGAAAGCTAAATGATTAAATTTACTATCTTCAGTAAGCTGAATACTCTGGTGTATTTCAAACAGAAACTATATTGACTGAATCTAAAGTTTTGACATTTTTTAAATTTAAAAAAATTTCGACCATTTTTGGGTGATTAACAGATTTGTAAACAAATGTTAATTCTCGGTTAAAAAATCTTGGAAAAATAAAATACACATCTGTGACACATTATTTTGGGAAAATTAGCAAATTTAATGTTATATTAATCTGATTTAAACAATATTACTTATTTATAACATGAAATTTAGAGTAAAACTATTTCTTAATCACGGAATGTTGATCTTTCTGACCTTTCCCGTATGATTTGACACGTGACAGCGGACAGATGCGATATAAGCTAAATACCTATGGTGATCACAAGTAACCTATTTGTACAAATATTTTTCCGTGTAAGATGAAGAAACCGTGAAACACATGACCTTTAAATGCACACACAGGAAATACCATACCAAAGAAATTCACACACACACACACACACACACACACACACACACACACACACACACATACACACACACACACACACACACACAAATTTAAATACGATGGCTAAATTATTTAAATTAAATCTTTCAATTTTTGATGAGCAAATATAGTCTTTACTAAATATCTTAACCTCACGTCTACAAGTCTTTAAAATATTTCAAAAATATTTTTTAAACTTTATAAATTGTTATAATTAAAAACATTAAAACATGTTTTAAAATTTCGTTATTAATCGAAAAAAATTTCTTCAGACAAATGTCCTTAATTTGTATTATTTATTAAAGCAATTAAAAGTTCATCTAATTAAATAATGTTATAGTTTTATTGCATTTTTAGTTTACTATCGGTAGCAGATTTTCAGAAAAAAAGGCCAAATAGTTGAAAAAAAAAATAGATGACTTGCATTCTCCAATGAGTCCTGCGTTTAACTAATAAAACCAACTTTGCCTATAAAATTTAATTTCTTGAAATTTCATGAATTTACGTGGAGAGTGTAACAGATGTAAAAAAAATATTTTTTTACTAAGATTTTTAAAAATAATTTAATTCATTTTTGAATAAGTCCGGAAAGTTTTATTAAAATCCAAAAATTATTAATTTTTGTAAGAATTTTCCAAATAATGTGTTTTTCACTGGAAAAAAAACTGAGTTGCATAATGTTATATTTTCCATTGTAAACGTTCGTAACGATTTTGTTACTCTGTAATGAAAATCAAAAGAGGATATTTTTTTTTTTAATCATATCACCCCAAGCAAGGCGGTAACGCCACTGATGCGCAGGGGGCTACGTAAGGGTAAAAAGAATGGAAGAGAAAGCCGGAAACCACATCCTAAACAGGAAACAAGGGATGAGCCTCTTCACCCGTTCAATAGATGTGGGTGGAGTGTGAAACGTTTTACCAAAATTTCGAACTTGTTAGAAAGGATTCAATTTTTTTTTTTTTTTTTTAATAATTAAAAATACTTTGCTCTTAGTCTTAATAATAACAAACATTTTGATAGAAAAAATTCGTTTTTATTAAGTTTGGGGCCTTTTTTTAAATACTACGCTGTTTTTTCAGCGATTTAGTGGAAGTACTTAAAGGGGAGATATAATAAAAAATTAAAAAAAAACGTAAGCTAATTTATTTTGGCTCGTTTTTTTTTCTTTCTTTTTGTTGACAAATATTTTTACCGTTGGGATTTTGCTTTTAAAACGAGAAGTAATAAAAGGATATTTTTATTACCCTGACAGCAGGTATTTGAATTTTAGCTGATAACTAAATATTTTTGGGATTGACATTTTATTGCTCTCTTCTGACTGATTCACTAAAAGCTTGCGAAATGTATTTTGTTTTCTAAAAGTACCAGCCAATTCTTTCACTCGGCTACAAATCACTGACGATGTATCTACTAATCAAGTCGAGGACATTATTTCTAATTAATGTCTTCCTTCAGATATGAAAATACGACTATTAAGTTTCTTTCCTTCCCTTACAACATATCTGTTTTTATCTGTCTGGTGGTTTTATTTTGTTTGTTTTTCTTTCAAACTAGTTTTTGTCTTCTTCTTCGTGTGCCGTGTCCCTTCAGGGCGTAGGCGATCATGAACTTCCACTTGGCTCTGTCTCTTGTGGTTCTCAATATTTTTCTCTTGGTATTTCTTCTAAGCCCCGTTCCGTCATCCATTTGCTCAGACCTAACATGTATGTCTCGCGCGGCTTTCCCCTCTCTCTCCTTCTCTTTATCCGACCTGTGAGTATTAAATTCTCCAGGCCGTCTTTCCTCATTACGTGTCCCAGGAACCCCATTTGTTTCTTCCCAATATAAAGCATGAGTTTCCTTCTCGTTTGCATCTTTTCTAACACTTCATCGTTGCACACGTGCTTCGTCCATTGTATCCTCAGCATCCTTCTGTAAAACCACATTTCTGCTGCCTTAAGCCTCTCTTTCATTCTGTATGTGTCCTTAAAAAGCTAAATGAAAGAGAAAACACAGAGAGAAAAGTGCTGAAGATCAAATCTTATCAAAACCAGAGACTGATCAGTTTCATAAGTTTTTGAGGCATATAAAAGTGGGGAGCAATGGAGGGACCAACCCCCTTAGAATCGCCACTGCCCAGAATGTCTTGAAGGAACTGTCTACAAAGACTTTATTTCGAACACGCTTACAGACCTGCTAGAGGGAATACCCCTGCTATTATGAAAACGCATGTAATTCATGTACGATAAGGTTCATTTTAGTCACATTGTTCGCGATACACTGGCTGACGTCTACCATGAAAGATAGATAGGTTGGGGGAGGATCGGTTTCATGACCTGCACATTCTCCTGGCCTGATACCTTTGGATTTTTAACTGTTGGACCACCTAAAGCAAATGGCTTACACAGCAGATATTAATAATGCAGAGACGTTTCATTAATGCGTTATTGAGGCCTGCAAAACCATTCGACACTGTATTAGAGTATGTGAAATGATTTGCAAGTCACTAATCTGACGGGTGCCTGTGTAGGATATTTTACACATCTGTCATGAGTTGCTGATGAGGTACAGTCAGCCAGTTAAGTGCCATACGTGATAAACGCTTAGGCGATCATGACTCGAAAGAGACATGAGTGACTGGGCAGAAGATTATCCCGCAGTAGGTTGCCATTGCTTTCTGCGGTAGACTGGTTGCCAACCAAGGCTACAGAACCCAATCTGTACTGTTATTTGATCCATAGCTGGAGGGAAGAGACGGATTAATACCTTTCCCAAGGGTATTTGCGCGTATATGATTGCAACGAATTCAACTGGAATTCGAACGCGGCTTTCCGATTTCTCGTTACGAGTCGATATCCACTGGACACACATCCGATGAGGTACAACGATGCCTTTTGGGACATCGTTTTTATGCATTTTTGTCCTTGTTTTGGTGTCAGGAATCCGTCCTAATGTTTGCAAAAAAAAAAAAGTATTTTTGATGCACCATATATATATATATATACTTCTAAAGCATTTATACATGCATACATACACACACACACACACATACACACACACACACACACACACACACACACACACATATATATATATATATATATATATATATATATATACACAAACGTCTAACACATTTATACATATTCAAAGATCTAACACACTGACATATGTCCAAACATTTAACAAACTTATATATACACACAAAACACATTTACATATATATATTCGCGCGCGCTCGTGTGTGTGTGTGTGTGTGTGTGTGTTGTGTCGATATGTATGTATATATAATATATTCATTTATGTCGACACAAACTTATAAGGGATACGTATGTTTATACGTACCTAAACTTCTTGCACGTTTACTCTCTCTCTCTCTCTCTTTTTCTCACACACACACACACACACACACACACACACACACACACACAAATTCCAAGACATTTTTCTGGATGATTTATGATGAACTGTATTAACTGAACACGGTCACGAAACCAAAACGAAAGGTAGTTTTCTTCTTCTTCTTCTTCTTCTTCTTCTTCTTCTTATTATTATTATTATTATTATTATTATTATTATTATTATTATTATTATTATAAGTCAGTTAGTTATCTATTTATTTTTTTCATATTTTTAGTTGTACAACTTTATTTATTATTTAGTTGCTGGTCTTTATTAACACGTGTCGCTCACGTGACTAGTATTTCTCTCCGGAAGTGGCACTTTAGCATAAAAAACGCAATTCATCACTTACTTTTGCCACCTCTAACAACTCTTTCTCTCTCTCTCTTTCTCACCAATCATTTCCTCCAGATTTTCTTTTTTTATTGCCTATTTTATTCTTCTTGTTTCTATGCCAGCAAGGTTAATCGGTTATTTCTGGTTTTAAATTTGCTTCGGCTTTGCGTGTAATGAGCAACACATTTTATTGATAATCACGAAGTTTAAATCAGTTAGGCCAGAAAGAGCTGGCGAAAGTTCCAATGTTTTAAATCTTTTCTTTAAGCTTAAGCCAACCTAGACCTGTACTTCTTTTATGTGCCGTGTTCCTTCGGAACATGGAAAAACACTTCTCTCCACAACTTTTTTTTATCATAAGTGATGTTTGACCTGTTATTTTGTCTAATGGTTCCTGTCCTGACCTCAATTTACTTGTGTAGTATGTTAATCGTTGTTTTCTTTTGCCTTTGATATGTCCTCTGGTTGTTACATTTTCCGAGCTTTCTTTCTTCATTAGGTATCCTAGAAATTTCACTCCTCTTTTTCTGATTCTTGGATTGTATGGAAAGTTCATGTCGATTTTTAAAACACAAAACAAAAAACATTTATTTAATTAAATATGAACCATTTTGTTGCACATCTTTCCTCCATTTTTACTTCAACTTAAAAATTCCATCTTCCTAGAATTTCGGTGGTTTCTCGGCAAAGAACTCATTAAGGTTCTTTTTTTATCCAAAGAATTACAATTATTTTCCATTGAGATTATTTTGCAATGACCTGAATAAATGAAAACCCGAAGGAGCAATATCTGGTGGTTGGGATAAGGTATTTCAGCCAAGCTGCACCAATTTTTGTTGGGTTGCCAAAAAAAAAAACTTTTCTTGTTCAATAATTCATTTTTCTGGAATCGCTGTCTTTAATTTATCCAGTTGAAACAATTGCTTTTCAGAATCAACTGAGTGGTTACTTGGCAGAAGATCGGATTCCTTTCCAATATCACCAGATGCACAACATGACATTCTTATTTCTTTTATTTTTCAGGAGGGTGGGGGCTTAAAATTGGCTCATATTGCTTACGCCAGGATCTTTTTGCTAAACATTGTTGTAAACAATCCACTTTTCATCACTCGTCACAATTTGCTTAAAAAAGGGTGTATTTTAATTGCTTTTAGGTAACAAATCATAGATAGAAATACGACCCAAAAGATTCTTTTCACTCAGATCATGTGGAACCCAAACATCGTAGCAATTTGAGTACCCAAGATTCACTAATTGCTCATGGATGATGGATTTAATACATTTAGTGTTTCTGAAAATTCAATCGTTGTGTAATGCCAGTTATTCTCAATAAATGTTTTGATTTGGTTGAAATCTGTAGTGGCGGAAGGTTCTGCCTGAGTGTTCTTCATCAATAAGGCTACAATCACCAACTTTAAACTTAGCGAACTACTTCTGTACAGTTCTGTCAGCTAAAGCACCTTCAATGTACAAAGTACATGTCTTTTTTTTCTTGTTGTTGCCTTTATGGTAATAAAAAAGTATCAAGTGTCTAAAATACACTTTATAATCTTCCATGTTCTTAGAGATGCAAAATCTACAGGAATTAGATAATTTTAAAATTTCTCTCTCAAGAGATAGTTGGAAGTGTATTTTAATCGAAAGTGTAAGCATGGTATACCTGTCGATAAATTTAACGTGTTCAAAGCTGTTGGAACATGAACGACTAAAAATCGACACGAAATTTCCGGACAACCCAATATAATTGTTCCTTTTCTTTCCATTTTTCTTAAAACTTTCTAGTAAATCACATGCTCCGTCCATGGTATTCTCAGCACCCTTCTATCGAATAACATCTCTGTTATCTCAAGTCTTGCCTTTAACTGTGAGAAAAGTGTCCAACATTTACCGCCATATAGGAGAATTTATATTACATGGTATTCTCAGCATCCTTCCGTAGACCGATATTTCTTTTACTGCTGTTACGTTTTAAGTTTAACAAAAGAAAAAAAAATGATTGACCAGAACACAGAGTTTAATCACAAACAAATATTTAATTTGCGATAACACAAAATAAAAATATATTACAAATATACAATTTTTTGCATTCGAATAGAAAACATAGAGTTTACTACTGGCAGATTGACGGGTAAGTGTTACGAAGAGGAAGGAAAGTGTCAAGTATCTTTACCCAGTTAACTTAGCGAAGTAGTTTAAGTGCTATACTTTATGGAAGTCCTCAAATGTTTTTATAAAGAATAATTTCCAGTATGGTTAATAAAAGAGTCAAAAATATCTATTTACCCATTTAGTTCCATGAGGTTCTCTTTCAGGTTTTAGTTGGTCGGCACGTTTTCTTAGAGATTTTTTCGGCTGGATGCACAAATCTACGAATCGGACTGGAGTTGATAATGTCAGCAAATCCCGTTAACAACTAACTACTCTCTTCCCAAAATTTATTTTTATAGGGGCTAACACCTAATTTGCATATTTCTGGAAATCTCTCGAATCTACTGGAATTTTCTCGAACATTCTAGCATCTTCCAAACGTTCTATTTCTAATTTCTTTATTTTTACGACTACTTCATGAAATAAAACTTTTTTTAATAGCAAGTAGGACTTAATAGAATCTCTTACTACAACTTTTTAGACATTAATAATCAACTGTTAGAAAATTGCCAGCATTTACTACCGTATAGGAGGGTCTATATGACATATAAATATTATTTATATTATATTCATCACTCATTGCTTTGTTTCTAATGAAAGGATCTGGTTCTCTTAATATTTTGTTTAGTTTTTTTTTTTTTCATTGAATACTTAATTTGTTCAATTATTCATTCACATCTAGGTACTTATAAGCTTCTCCTTGCTCTAAATCTTTGATTGTTACTCTAGGTTTTAATAGAGGATGTTTGTTGTAGATATCCTCGTAAAATTGTGGCTTTAACACATTTTTCCAAATTGAATTTCATTACAATGAAATTATTATTATTATTATTTATTATTATTATTTATTTATTACGCCCAATTATTATTATTATTATTATTATTATTATTCAATTAGTTATCTATTTATTTATTTTTTTTTTTAGTTGTACAATTTTATTTATTCATTATTTTGTTGCAGATGTTTATTAACACGTGTCGTTCACGTGACTAGTATTTCTCTCCAGAAGTGGTACTTTAGCATAAAAAACGCAATTCATCACTTACTTTTGCCACCTCCAACAACGTTCTCTCTCTTTCTTTCTCTCTCTTTCTCTCTCTCTCTTTCTCTCTCTCTCTCTCTCTCTCCTTCTCACCAATCATTTCCTCCAAATTTTCCTTTTTTATTGCCTATTTTATTCTTCTTGTTTCTATGTCAGCAAGGTTAGTCGGTTATTTCTGGCTTTAAATTTGCTTCGGTTTTTCGTGTAATTAACAATATATTTTATTGCTGAAATTCGAACTGCTCTCCGATTCATCAATCCAAGCCTCTATCCAGTACTCCACCATGCCGATTACTTCGTAACCCCAATCAGAAACCAAAATTTTATTTCACCAGGCAAATGGATGTATTTTGCTTCACAACATGCATCCATTCCGAGTCGGTATCCACTACCGACTCGAAATGCGAAATCAAAGAGACGAGTTCGAATTCTAGTAAAATTCGTTACATTCACTTACGTACAAATGCACTTGGAAATTATATTAATCTCTCTCCTTTCTCCAGCTATGGGTTAAATAACAAGACAGGTAAAGTTCTATGTTACTTACCTGAATGTTATGTGAAACAGTATTCATTTCAGAAAGTATAATTAAATGCTCAGAAAGGATAGACTAAGTAGGTATTAATTCTCTTCTTGAAATCTCTGGGTAATAAATAATAGTTACTGGTATTGCTTTTCTTGTAAGATAAATTTATTCATTTAGGCTGATGAATGCGTGGTCGTCAATAAAAAGCGAAGCACAGAATGTTAACTAAAAGCCAGGGAGACTAAAATCAAGCAGGTACATAAATTTAAATACCTGGGAAGTGTCCTGACAGAGGACGGAAAGTGCGACACTAAGAACCGAAGGCGTATCGGTATGGCCAAGGATGCATTCCAGAAGCTGAATACAGTACTGAGGGACAGGAAGATTTCGCTGGAAACAAAGAAGAGAATGCTGGACGGTTATGCGATGTCGGTCCTTTAATATGGCAGCGAATGCTGGACAATCTCTTCAAAGATGAAGGAAAGAATTGAAGCAACCGAAATGTGATTCTACAGAAGGATGCTGAAGATAACATGGACCGAAAATGTAAGCAACAACGAGATTTTGGAGAGGATGGACACGAAAAAAAAACCTGATAGTTAACATCAGCAAAAGACAGCTAAAGTTTCTGGGACAAGTATGAAGAAGGGGGAACTGGAGAATTTCATGCATGAAACTCCGAGTCGTGCTACAGATAATGGATATATATATATATATATCTTAGGCGATCTTTAGAGTACTTGAACGCACATGAAAGAATGGAAGGACGTGTTTAATATAACCCGTTACCATAAAACATATATCAACATAAAGCATCACAGAAAAATAATTTTATTTGAATAAAATTATTTTCGATGATGCTTCATTTCTGTTCAAGTCGACTGAAGATCGCGTGACACACACACACACACACACACACACACATATATATATATATATATATATATATATATATATATATATATCGGGAAAAAGTCTGTGTTCAGTAGCACTATTCGGACTTTCCCTGATCAGTAGGTTCTTCGTGACCGAGAGGTCAAAGCCCGTCAGAACTAATGACGGTTTCCCCTAGGCGTGCCAAGATCGAATCCTGCTGGGGTGGAGGGAGAGCATATTTTTCTAATTAGATTTCTTGAATATTTAGGCCTGTTGAAATAAATAAATATACTGTTTAATAAATAAATAATATCAGACCATCTACTCTCATACGAGTATCCATTAAACTAATGCTTAAGTAATAAATTAAATATGTAGGATAAATAAATGGAAAGTACATTCCTGCAATGTACATATATATATGTACATATATATATATATATATATATGTACATATATATGTACATATATATATATATATATATGTACATATATATGTACATATATATGTACATATATATATAGTATTTACATTTTTCGAACTATTGTTCTCATCTTTGTTGCCATTTGTACGACGTTTCGGCCATTGTACAGACGCTAGGAGTTTCGAACGGAACCCTTTATTACAATCACTGGGGCATATGAACTCCATTCCTTGCCTAATGCTCTTTCTGGAAGTCATGAGTTATCTCCCTCTAACTCTGTAAGTTACTTGTTCACCACTGCTGTAGCCTGGTATTGAACTCACAACTCATAGAAATTAATCAAAGTCCATATCCACTACCCTTAATATATATATATATATATATATATATATATATATATATATATATATATATATAACTTAAAAAAGGATGAATTCAATGATGTTGGATGATCATTTCGATATGAAAATCCCCACGGGCGATAACACATCACCTCAGCAACAGAAAAATTTTTCTGTTGCTGAGGTGATGTGTTATCGAAATGATCATCCAACATCATTGAATTAATCCTTTTTTAATTTATATTTGCTCTGTAATATTTTATTACATGGAGCTCTCTTCCTGTATCATTTTTTAATATTAAAATAAAATTTTTAATATTAATTAGGATCGGGTTTTTGGAATTTACCTTCCTGCTTTTTCCGCTTGGATTAAAGTATCTGAATATATATATATATATATATATATATATATATATATATATATATATATGTGTGTGTGTGTGTGTGTGTGTGTGTGTGTGTGTGTGTGTGTGTGTAATTAAGAAAATTTAAATACCAGCAATATTTTGCTTCATTCTTTGCTCGTGTATATAAATACTTATTACAAAATAAAATCCTTGTATTTGCCAATAGTGTAGGCTAATAATTTTCTTTTTGTCTTAAATCCTATTGAATTTTTGTTAGAAAATAATAGTACCTGAAATTTTACACACACACACACACACACACACACACACACACACACACACACACACACACACACACACATACACACACACACAAACGCGCATGTGTGTATGTGTATAATGTAAGAAACTCCTAAAAGGATATGGTACACAGACACATCGAAGAGAGACATCCTTGACGTATTGAAGGAATAAGCAATAATACTTTTTATAAATTCCCGACTACAACTAAAAGTTTCATGTGTTTTCATGCAATCGCCACAAATATTTGTTTAACACAATGTTGGCGCAGTTCATATATTGTAGGTACCTCCACTCAATTGCCATAAAAACAGCATAGCACTGTTAAAATTGTTCAAACTTAATAAAAACAAAGTTTTATCATCTAAATATTTATAATATTATTAAGAGGAAAGATCAAATTTTGTTTTTATTTTTTTAATTTTTAATCTTTTCTAACACGTTCAAAATTTCAATTAAAATTTCTTTTTTTTTGTTTTCCGTCAGCGATTCACGCTGTGTTTACGTAATGTAACTATTAAACAAAACTTAATATTATGCGAGTCATTTTTGATGTTGAAAGACATGTTAAATTGAAAACTTTTATAAATACAGTATCTATAACAATATTTTATTTATTAGTTAAAAGCAGGACTCACTGGGGAATGTAAATCATGTAATTTTCTTTTTTAAATTAAGGGACCATTTTTCCGAAAATCTGCTCCGAATAGTAAAATAAAAAAAAGCATTAAAACTTCGCTATTTTTAATGTAGATAAAGTTTAAATTGATTTTATAAATAATGTCATTTTAGGATATATTCTGAAGAAAAAAGTTTCGATGAACAATTGATTTTTATAAGAATTGTTTTCATTTTTTTCTTTGATTAAAGTTTCAAACATCTTTTTAAATTTCTTCCAGTTACTCAGTTTCTTTGGTTAATAATTCATTAAAAATAGACTTTATTTACAAATCGAAAATTCATAACCTTAATAAAAATCATTTAGAAATAAGATTTTTTTAAAAATCTTTTTTTCTCATTTTTTTATGTTAAACTGCACATTTTCTTTTACTATGGAAACTTATAAGAGACTTATTAAAAGGTTATATGTTTTAAGGATTGTTCCCCTTACGAAATGCTAAACTGGGTTATGTCAACTTTTGGTCACCATACGTCTATATTGATTGATAGATGCTGTCATCGCCCACTTAAAATGTCAACGAGTCAGACCTTTTTGATTAGCAAATACTTTTATTCTAAATTTCATGCCATAAACAAGTAATATTTATTTCTAATCAGATTAATTTAACTTTAAATTTGATAATTTTCCAAAAATAACAAGTGAGTGATGTATATTTTATTTTTGCAAGATTTTTAAAACTGGGAATTAACTTTTGTTTACAAATGTGTCTATCGCTCAAAAAAAAAAAAAATGCCCGAAAAATTGAAAATTAAAAAAACAAATTCGATTCCAATGAATATAACTTTTGTTTGAAATACACCCGGGGATTTTGCTTAGTGGAAATAATACATTTAATCATTTAGCTTTCAATTAAGCTAATATTAAAGTTTCAAGAAAAAGTTTTTATTTCTAAAAATTCAATTTAAAACTTAGTTATCGAAAATAGACTGCAGGAACCTATTGTACAGGGATTACAGTTTTTCATTTTAAAAATATATTTTTCGTTTAAAATAAAGGAGTCTTTTTTTAAATTAAAAAACTAAATGTAAAAATAGCAAAGGTCATAATAATCAGTACCTTAAGATTATGTTGTAGCATGAATCTCTGAGTCGTCCTATATATATTTTGGGGTTCACACACAAGCACACACACATAAACGCATACACATATACCTAAATATAAAATATCCAACCAAATACAAAATCATTGCAACATCTCACTATATTTCATTGCCACATTTCAACGATCTCTACGAAAATGACATCTACAGACTTTTCCTCACACTCATACATATATTAATTAAAGGTACCGTCCAACATACACCTAGACTGATAAGCGTTTCGACGTATACACGCGCATAAACACTTTACCGTCCAAAATATTCCGCACACATATATTTAGATTTATCCGTTGCATTAATGCATGTGACAAGTGTATTGAAACATATGCACACACATATAAACATATATCTCACGTTAACGTCCGACATACACCTAAACAGAACAGTGTTTCTACAGAAGCTTACAGTTATATTATTATACACGTTACCATCCAAAATATTCTGCGAACATTTATTTAAAAATTATCTATTGCTTGACACGTGACACATATATGACCAATAAGACACGTGACACGTGACACATATATGACCAATAAGAACTAACCCAAAATAATGACATGTCAGCATACTTTTTTCATTTTCTTCTCGTTTTCTGAAGAAGCTTTAATAAAACTGAAACATGTTAGACTGAGAGACATTTTCTATCTTTTCTTTTTTTTCTCTCTTTTACACACACACTCACATACACACACACACACACACACACACACACACACACATATATATATATATATATATATATATATATATATATATATATATATATATAAGATGGAAAAAAGAACACTCCTTGGCCTCACCCTCTCTTCCAACCGCAAGCGGAACCATTACATTGAATCAATAGCTAAATCCACTGCTAGGAAGGTTGGGTCACTGTGTCGGGCCAGGAAGTTTTTCCGCCTGAGTCCATCTTGCACATATACAAATCAACCATCCGACTGGGCATTGAATACTGTTGTCATATCTGGTTGAGCGCCCCTGCTATTCACCTCAGGGTTCTTGGCAGACTCCAAAGGAGAATCTCTAATGTGATCGGTCCCGACCTGGCAGCTCCACTCCAGCCACTTTTTTTACCGACGGGATGTAGCATCCCTCTATCTTTTCTATGAATATTTTTATGGCTTCTGCTCGGACGAGTTTAACTCACTGACGCCCCTCCACAAAAATTTACTCGCGCAATCACACTGGCAACAAGGTCTCACCCTTTTACAGTTAAATCACCCAAATTCAGCCGTCAATCCAATAGCTTCTTTTCTCTCACTTTCCGCCTGTGGAACTCCCTTCCGTACACTTGCTTCCCTCATGGCTACAATCTCCAAGAATTTAAATGCAATGTCAATCCCCATCTCTTATCCACTTGACTCCAGTCCTTCCCTCGTCTTGTCTACATCACCCCGTGTATCTTGTTCTTTTCCTTTCTCACTCTACCCTCGCAACTGTCTTCACACTGATATTCTCATCTTTCTCTTGCCCTTTCTCCGACACCGCCTGTAACCGGTCCGTCTTTCTCTTTGCTCTCCTCCTGCTTACATTTACTCTTTTTTTATATAACCCCATATGCACCGATGGCGGTATCACCTTGCTTGGGATGAAACAATATATATATATATATATATATATATATATATATATATATAATACTTCGTGAAACAATATATATATATATATATATATTAATAATAATATTAACTATAGTAATAACAATACCAATAGTAACAGAATTAACACTGCCGAAACTAGTATTAATTAAGCTATAATTTACATCGCCTTGTACAACCCACCGAGAATGAACTCGGGGGGGAAAAGAAGGGGAAGTAAAAAAAGAAACAAACGAAGTACATGAACAAAAAGTCAAGCACTCGTAAGAAAGAAAAAAACCTAAGACGAAAACCCTAACACTAAAGCGCTCAATACGAAAGTAGAGCAAACAAAGACAGAAAATCTAAGCAAGAGCTCTTGCTTAGATTTTCTGTCTCTATATATAAAGCAAATAAACTATATATATATATATAAAGCAAATAAACTATATATATATATATATATATATATATATATATATATATATAGTTTATTTGCTTTGAACATTATTTTTAATGGGTACTCGTATTTGAGTAGATACACTGTTTGTTTTTGTTTTTCCTTCTTTTTTTTTTATTACTAATCAGTATATTCTTATATATCTACCGGCCTGAATATTCGAGAATTCTTGTTAGGAAAATATGCATCCTCTGGCAGGATTTGAACCAGCGACCCTTATGCCGTTATTTTGAAATATGTCGGTTAATTACATTTCGTAACTTGTAGTAAAATTTCATTATATTTATATATTTAATTTATTTGTTTGAACATTATTTTTATGCCATATTCGTATTTAAGTAGATATTCTGTTTTTAATCAGACAGTCTATTTATTGCTGCAGCCATCACTTTGTAAACAAAAAGATAATTTTTTGCGATCTCCACATTTATTTGGAGATATGTGAGCGATCATTTTTCTCTTTTATACTCTGCCGGTTCATTTACCAATTTTCTTTATTACGCATTTATCTTAATCGTAAATTTATTTATTTTCTTAATTTACGTATTCGTATTAATCGTAATTTTAAACGTGTTCCAGCCTTATCTCTATGAATTCTTCTCCATCTAGTCTAATGTAATTACAATTGTGCCAATGATTGGTCCCTGAGGAAGCGTTGGCCAAAAGGCAACCTCGGTCTTAATACTATAAAAAAAAATGAGCATAAAATTGTGTTTATTCAGATCTGCATTTCTGTTATGTGGTATTGAAGGCATTATATATATATATATATATATATATATATATATATATATATATATAGGTGTGCGTGTATGTGATTACTCTTTCAGTCTTTTAAATATTAAACTACGTATTATCTATTCTTCGTAGTTATATTTTTTGAATAAAACTTATCTTTATTATCGTATTGATGTGTTCAATGAACAATTTACAATATGTTTCTGCAGGAAATTTATTATAATTTTTATTTAAATAAATAATTATATCTTTACTTCAAGTTTTGATTTTAATGTATACCTGTTAGTTTGTTTTTTGTTTTGTTTTTTTTCAACAATACAACATTATTTTACATAGTCATAATACTAAAAACATTTTTGTATTGGGATGTTTACACATCTCAGAGACTATCAATTCTTGAAAAATTCGAAGTGACTAACGTTGGTAAAATTAATAAAAATTCAGACTACAAGTCTCGTAAATTTGAAAAGACAGACTAAAATAGCGATTGTGAGTACGAAGAAAATGAAGGGGAGTGTAGAAAAATGAAGTATGAAATAAAATGAAGAGGGTGGAAAGAAAAAATAATGAATGAATGTTGTGGGATCTCCCTTTTGTATATGATAATGAACTCGACTGAGTATACATATACTCCTGCCATAGACAGAATTTGCTGCCATAGAGTTGGAGAGTTGAGAGTATTCGTAGAGATCCGTGCGAGTTATCGGAGAGTACCGTAACTGATACGTAAGTTACCGAGAGATACCGAAGTTACCCAGAGACTACCGCACCAGAAGTCAGACTAGCTCTGAGCTCTACTCAGCTAGAATAATACACGGATATACTATTTCCAACAACTTCACTTCAAGACTTGTATATATTTATTTCTTACTAATAGTATTCCTGAATTTACTAACTTGCGTTCAGGTTTTATATTATGTTCAATATAACCTACATTTCTATCTCCATATCTATTTTTGTTGTTCATTATTTTGTGCGGTTCCTCACCCGGAATCCAGAACAATAAATTCACGAGGAGGCTGGAAAGAATGAAGAATGAAAGAAAATGAAGTTGAAGGTGGAAAGAATGAAGAGTGAAAGAAAATGAAGGGAAGTGTGGAAAGGATGAAGGGTGAAAGAAAATAAAGAAAGAAACCTGAGAAAAAAAAAATCAATGAAAGAATATCCAAATAGGGCAAACTCAGAAGTCGCTTGGATGAACCAGAATTTTTCGACACTTGCATATGTTGTTTCACAGCTCAGGCTAGGGCTAGAAAATTGAAAGACATCCAGGCAAGGACGGAAGAAAATGAAATAACTGACCTCTTTTTAGCTTCTGCTGTTTGTGAATGTATAATGAAAAATTCTGCTATGGTAGAAAAAAATTGGAAAATTTGATTTCGTCGAAGTCTCAGAAATCATAAAATGAAATTGATTACTGATCACGTGTCGTAAAATGACACAATGCAACAGAAGAAAAGCTAAAATCGTTCAAGAAAAAAAGTAAAATATAAAGAAAGGAAGAGAACCAAAAATGAACAGAGAAAGAGAGAATAGTTTAAGAAAGACAAAGAAGGAGTAAAGAGAAAAAGCAAAGACAAGAGAGAAAGCAAAGACAACGACAATGCATGTTGTGAAATGTAAAAGACAACATGTTGGGACGCCCGAGCCTATTCGGCTATAATGGACTATTCCATTACTATGTAAAGTAATGGTGGCATCTACGTAGGTAGAGTGTGCCGAGCAGCCGATCGACAAGTCAGTCGTAGACGATTAACCTTTATTCTTGTATTGGATACTAATAGCCTTTGTAAATACTATTTTCACGGAATACAACAATTAACCTATTCCTGTTGTTGAGTTATTTATTCTTACTCACGACATAACACAACAGAGGAGAGAAAAGCGAAAGAAAGAAACGGTTGAATAAAAGAGAGAGAGAAAAAAGGAAAACAGAAGAATGAAAGAAAAATAAGGCAAGAGAAAAATGTGAGAAAGACAATGCAGGAGAGAAGAGTGAATGAAAGACAAGAGGAGAAACTAAAGTGAAAGAAAGAAAAGTTAAGAAAGAAAGGCGATGGAAATACGACACAAAAGAAGAATAAGAGGCAAAACAGGAGAAGAGTGACAGAAAAAGACTGAAGAGTAAAAAAAGAGCTAGAGAGAAGAGTGCGGGAAGACAAGACAGAAAGACCTAGCAGGAGAGAAGAGTGAGATTAAAAAAAACAATTCAGGAGAATAGTGAGAGAAAAAAGAAGGCAGGAGTAAAGAATGAGAGAGAAAGAAAAATCAGGAGAGAAAATAGAATGAAAGACAAAGTTGTAGAGATTAAGAGAAAGACGAGACAAGAAAGATAAGTGATAGAAAAATACGCAGGAGAGAAGAGCGAGAGGCGTGAGAAAGACAAAACTGAAGAGAGCAAGTAAACAAATTTAAGAAATAGAAAGAAAAGAAGGAAAAGAGAGGTAAAGGAAAGAGAAAGAGTTAGGGAATTACAAAAACAAAAAAGAAAACGAACGTTGGTGATTGAGAAATAGAATCAAAGATGTAAAGAGAAAGAATATCAATAAATAAATTAGAAGGGAAGCCAGAAAAAAGAAAATTCTTAGAAATCACGAAAAAAAATAAAATTATAAAGAGAAATTGAAAGAAGGAAAAAGAAGAAAAACTGCAACAAAGGAAAGGAAATAAAACGTAATAACTGCAAGAAAACAGAACAAATTAAGTTGCATGAAATTAAGAAATAATTTAAAACCGTTGGCAGTAATAAGGACTTGCTTGAAAAGAGAAAAAAAATTGGAAGAAGCAGACGATAACAAAACAAAATAAAGAAAAAAAAATGCAGGAGAGAACGGAAAGCCAAATAAGTAATTTCATTCTCACGACTATTTATATGTTTAATAATATATCGTCATGGACAGGAAAGATAATGTCAAAAACGCTTTAAATTGCAAATGATTACAAGAGACATTACACGCCCCGAACTCGTTCTCGGGTCTGACATGCCTAAAAGTTTGCTTATCTGTACACAGAAAAACAGATATGTACTAAGTCACCTATTTTCGCTAACATCGGACAAAATATTATCATTATTCCATGAATTATTCGGACTTATCTCCTTATATATATATATATATATATATATATATATATATATATGTAAAAAAAAAATTGTACCACAGAATTTGAATATGGCTTTGAAAATGATAGAACGCATTCTTTTAAAGGGATCTTTTTCGTCCAAAACTTCTTCAGAAAGATTCGTTGGAATGGCAATTATCAAAATGGCAAAACTGAAAACGATAGCACGAACCACAACTAAAATAAATTTGTTAATAAGAAAAAATAAACATAAAAGAATGACTCACAAACCACCCATGATACAGAGAAAACAAAGAAAGTCCTCTTTCTGCCTGCACAAAGTCGGTTGATGAAGCTTGATGTAAACAGCCTCTAAAAACCGTAGATGTTTAACCAACCGAATATTGTGCATCACTCTGAACGCTCCATCAACATATTCAGAAGCTCAACCCGGGTTATTAATTAAACGAAGTCCAATCGTTGACTCACATACTGACCGAGTCAAGTGTTTACTATATATATATATTCATTCACTTCTGTCCAAAGCTCTGCAAAAATATATTACATTATTTCATGACTTTTTAATATGAGCATTTTTCTTGTTTGAATACGTTTCTGCCAATGACTTTTTCTACTTTTCAATGATGCGCGTGTGTGTGTGTGTGTGTGTGTGTGATGAATAACATTCAGAACGAGAAATCGGAGAACAGAGTTCGAATTCCAATCAGGTTCGTTAAATTAACTTACGTGCCTTGGAAAAGTTATGAATAACATTGGTAAAGTTATGAATCCATCCCTTCTACTCTAGCTATAGATTGAATAGTAAGACTTGTAAATTGATAAATTCATAGTTACTTAAATGAAAAAAAATGTTAATGCAATATTAATCCCCCCCGCCCCCCAAAAGATTCTTACAAAGTAAAATGTGTTTCAGATTTAAATAGACTACAAAGACTGATAAGCCGTCAAAAAACACACAAAAAAAGCTAACAAATATATCAATCTGTCGTAATCCTAAAAGGTTACTGCGAGAGTAATCACCAAAACGGAGGTTGGGATTAATAGTATGCCAACAAATACAAGACTTGCACGCTGCGTAAAATAGATAAACTGCTAGTGAACTACTAGTCAGTATAATCACTCAACTCTTTATATTTACCACCTCCTAATTAGAGTAGATACCCAAGGCGGATGAGACACAAGGCCAATTAAAGTGGGGATTTCGAGCCCTTAGACGAGATTCTACCCTTTGGCAGAGAGTTGAACAAGAGGGTGAGAGTTCGGTTCAAGTATAATCACTCTACTCTTCCCTTTAATCGTGTCCACGTATTTAAGAGAATAAGAACATACCATTACTGGACATTGGTAGCTATACAACACAATCATTAAAGTATTTTTTTTTTAAATCATATCACTCCGAGCAAGGTGGTAACGCCACTGATGTGCAGGGGGCTACATAAGATTGAAGAGATTGTATAAAAGAGAAAACCGGAAACCGTATCCTAAACAGGAAACAAAGGTTGAGCCTCTTCACCTGTTCAATAGATGTGGGTGGAGTGTGAACCGGGCGATAGTTCAGTCTATCTTGTCGGAATTTTGAAAGTTTTTGCGCTTAGTATCCTAAACTTTGCTTTTATCACAATTTTTGATTCGCTCACAAGTTATCAAGGATATGGATACCTTGGATGATCGTTGACTTGACTGCAAGATACATCGACTGCTTCAGTCAATCAGTTAAGTGCCATACGTGATACACGCTTTGGGCGATCATGTCTCGAAAAAGACATAACTGACTGGGCAGGTTGTCATTGCTTTCTGCGGTAGACTGGTTGTCAACCAAGGCTATAGAATCCAATCTGTCCTATTATTTAACCCATAACTGGAAGGAAGAAACGGATTAATACCTTTCCCAAGAGTCTGCTTCACATATCTATAAACCTGAATTTATAAAGATCTTCGTAGGATATGGGTTTTTAAAAACTCTTTGGGGATTTCCTGGAGAGCTGGTGTACCATGAATTTTGTTGATTTTTTTTCTTGGGTTCCTTTTTTTATCAGACCCAAAACTTCAACCACGAGTGAAAGAGTTTTAATTGTAAAGTACCACATTTTGTCTGTGTATATCTCCAGGTTTTCACGTTAGCATAATGTTTCGAAAACCTTCGCAGATATATTTTTGTCAATTATTATTTTTATTTTTATTATTATTATTAGCAGTAGTAGTACGGCAGAAATACCCCCTCCCATAAATACCTTCCACAAAATGGTAAGACAGTAAGAGGTATTTCTGGTGGGTATATATTGGAGATATTTCTACACTACTAGTAGTTGCTTCATCTTTCTTGTATTTTCACATTATCTTTTTTTTATATAATCGTGTGGCCCCAAGCAAAGCATTTTACTGCAACTGTTATGCAGAGGGTTACATAGAAGGATTGTTATGAGAAAGAGTGACAGGTTACAGGGGGTGTCAGGAAGAGAGCACGAGAAGGAAGAGAATACTGATGAGAGTGGGGTGGACGGAGAAAAAAAGCATGAGAGAGAGGATGTAAGTTAGTGAGGCAAAAGATTACTATTGGCTTTACATTTGAATTCTTGAAGATTGTAGCTGTCGGGAAAGCAAGTATGCGGAAGGGAATTCCACAGGCGGGAAGTGTGAGAAAAGAAGCTGATAGAGTAGAATTTGCGTTTACAATTTATCGGTTTCACAGTAACAGTGTGGGACCTAGTTGCTAATCTTGTGGCTCGAGGAAATTCATATATTGGGGGTACAAGTGAGCTAAGTTCATCAGAGCAGAAGCCGTGTATTTGTAGAAGAGACACAGGGAAGCCACACTGCGTCGGTGAGAAAGCGACTGTATCCTAGCTGCAAAGTCGGGATCGATCTCATTACAGATTCTCCGTTGGATTTGGTCAAGGACACCTAGGTGGATAGCAGGGGTACCCGACCAAATATAGCAGCACCTTGGCCGAAGCACTCTCTAGTCTTCCTAATGTGACTATAGCATTTTTCTAGACAAAGCCAAATTTAGTACATTAGTAATAATACGGTTGCGTTAATTAGGCACCTATGATTAGTTGGTTGATTTTGCTTAGTGGCATCTTTACACCTCTATGGGTCATTTAATGCCGAAATGTAAACAATTTGAACACAATTTTATGGCTTCGACTAAATATATTTTGAACGCAATTGTATACCGTCAACTACAGATAAAATGTCTTGTTGGTCATTTTATTATAAAATGTATTTTGGGTCTTTTTTTTATAGAAAGACATTTTGGTGGTATTTTTACTATAAAAATGTATTTTTATACTTTCAAAGTGTTCTGTTTGGGGTTTTAGAGAGGACGAGCGCGGTGTGTGCAGATGCGTCTGTACAGACCCTCCGACCCGACTACTTCCTACTCCACAACCAAAATCACTGAAGAAGAAGAAGCGAATAAAGGTATATTTTTATTCATATGTGTGTCTATTTTGTCCGTCATTTTAGCAGTCGAGAAGATCGCCATTTAGATTTTCAGCTTATTTTCGTCGAACTAATTCAAGTTTTTTGTCTTCAGAGTTGATCCCTCTTATCTGTATAAACTGCTTCTTAACATAATCCTCTAGCACGAGTGGCGAAATTTAATATAAAAAAAGGAAAATAATTCTCTCAGACGAACATCTCGTGATGTGAGATCGATCCTCGCTACAGGCTCAATTATTGAGGCCTTGTATAAAAATATGCGAAACAATATTTAAGAGAACTTTCAGTAGAGTCTGAGTTTGAGTTTTGTTTAATGGCATATCAACATCTGTGGGTTATTTAATGCCAGAAAGGTGGGGGTTTTAAGGTATTTTTTAATGTTCGGTTATCGTGAGAAAGTTGATTTAGATATTGAGGAAATATATTTTTATCTTTATTTTTTTTATTTTAGAAAACTAAAGCTGTTTTCTAGTTTTGTATTCAAAAATATATTGCTGGTAATTATTTTTTCCCTTCAAAAATGTATTGTTGGTAATATTTTTCCTTCATAAATGTATATTTTTCTATAAAAGTCTATTTTATACCTTCATAGTGTTTTGATCCCAATTTGCCCATAGCTGGGACCCTAACAGGTGGACCTGGGAACAACAGCAATTAATTAATTTCATGCTCCTCACAACTTCCCAATTGGAGGCCTTGCTGCAGGATGCAGTTTACCGTCATACCCAGGACCAGTTTTCTGTAGAGTGAAAATTAGCAAACAGTTCTAGCAGACAATTTCCAATGTATTTATTTCGATTAATCTCTGCTCTTTAATTTTGGCCCTGTGTCATACTTTAAAACAATTTGTAAACAAAGGGTCGCTATTTTATGGCAGCGATGTGTAAACATGTCACGACTGTTGCTAAAGAAACAAGTTCGCGAAATGTTATTGTGACTTCTTAAGATAAGCTGAATAAACAAGAGGCCTCTACCATATAGCATGTGTTCTGCAGATATTCAATTTGTTACTTACCGGGTTCCCCATCACTTCTCGGTCTTTTGACCCTAGAAGAGTAAATTTAATCTTTAACTGCCTGTTACTACAACGAGGCTACTTCAGAGACTTAATACCCATTTAAAATATTATTTAGATACTTCCATTGATTTGCTAAAAATTAGCATACCATTATAAAAGAAAATGCCCCTAACTTGATAAGAACACAGTTTCATCGTCATAATCGTTATGTTATTATTTAGAAGAAAGACAAAAGGATTTTTTTATTCTTGAATTATATGTTTTGGTCCTTTTAATAACGTTTGAAATTTTGGTTAAAATGCTGTTTTTCTTGCATCAGCGGGTTGTACAGGGAATTTTAGCGTTTTGGGGGGGGGGGAATTTTTGCAAAAATCAAATAATTGTTGGATTTTAATGAGACTTTTAAGATTATTCAATAATTTTATTTTTTAATTTTGGTAAAAATTATTTAATTTATTTAAAAATTAGAGAAATTGAATTTTCTACTGTTTATTGTATATATTAATTAAAACTAATCTTGAGAAAATTTCATTTATCATTTTGTTTTTTATTTATTTTTTTTATTTTTTTTGTTTTTTGTTTTTTGTAAAGCAGAAACACCACTTTTTTTTTCATGACCATATCGCCCCAAGCAAGGCAGTTTACTATCACTGGTGCTCAGGGGGTTACATAGGAGGAAAGTTATGAGAAAGAGTGACAAGTTATAGGGGCTGTCAGGAAATGGGTAGGAGAAGGATGAGAATACTGATGAGAGTGGAGTGGACGGAGAAAGAAGCATGAGAGAGAGAGAGAGAGAGAGAGAGGATGCAAATTAGTGAGATAGGAAATGACTATCGACTTCACATTTAAATTCTTGGAGATTGCAGCTGTCGGGAAAGCAAATAAACAGAAGTGAATTCCACAGGCGGAAAGTGTGAGAAAAGAAGCTGATGTAGTAGAATTTGCGTTTACATTTTATTGTTTTCACAGTAAAAGGGTGGGACCTAGTTGCTAATCTTGTGGCTCGAGTAAATTCATACATAGTGGGCACCAGAGAGCTTAGTACATCGGAGCAGTAGCCGTGAAAGTATTTGTAGAAGTGACACGGAGAAGCCACATTGAGCCGGTGAGACAGTGACTGTATCTGAGCTATCAAGTCGAGATCGATCACATTACAGATTCTCCGTTGGATTTGGTCAAGGACCTCTAGGTGGATAGTAGTAGTACCCGACCAGATATGGCAGCAGTTCTGAATCATAACATCAAAGACATTATTTTATTTAGAATGCTTTTAATTAGTTTTATAACTCAGATATATTATATTATATATTATATATTATAATAATATATAATATTATGTATTATAATAATATATAATATTATATATTATAATAATATATAATATTATATATTATAGACGCTATTGTTTAAGGAAAAAATGTTCTCGATGAATAATGAAATTTTTACAAGAATTGTATTAATTTTTAGAAAAATTAATAAAAGTAATTTATAAACCTTTAAATCTTTTAAATTTCTGCATTACATTGTTCCCGTTAGGCGATATTGTTAAGTTTAAATTATATTTATTAATCATGAATCTAAAAGAATTGTTCAACTCATGAAACACCAATATTTTTAAAGGAATTTTAAATGTTTTTGTATGTGTATAAATGTGTCGATTTTTGTAGATACGCCATTATTAAAGAAAAGAAGTGTAAACTTACAGCCAAAGTATCAAAAATTCAATAAAAACATTAGATTACCGAGAATCTTTTCCTAAAATCTTAAGATTATTGTGTGCTTAAAAATTATATAAAAAGGCGCTTACGTTATTTTCTTCAATTATTTTTTACAGATATATCCATCGTAGAATAACACTAGATAAACTTCAATCTGTTATGCAGGTGGTCAACATGCCAACATCGTCTTATTAAAAAGAATGTCTACCGCCATGTTAAAAAATGCACTTCTGCGATATTTTAAACATTTTAAAAGTAAGTAATATTTGTATCAAATCAGATTAATTAAACTTTACAATGATTAATCTTTTCGAAATAAAGTATTTTTTTTTTTGGAAGATTTTTAATAAAGAGAATTATATTCTGCTGAAAGATCGTTAAAAATAACGCTAAAATCAGCAATTTTAGCAATTTCAAAAGGAAAATTCCTTCCAATCAATTTAAATTAGTTTTGAAATAGAGCAAAGTATTTTTCTCATTGGAAATAATAAATTTAAACTATTAACTTGAAATTAAAACTAAACTAAAAGCTTCAAGAAAGATTTTCCTTTTCAAAAATTCCTTTTAGGTATCCCGTATCAGTGGAGGTACTTAGCTGAATATTTATTTGTTATAAGAACAAGTCCTCAGAGAATTTAAATCATGAAATATATAATATAACAACTAGTTCTCAATTTTCTTATAACATATTATGTCGAGCTTTCTTTCTCTTTTTTACAAGATAAATAAAAAAGAATAAAAATGGGTTTTGTTATTTTAAAATTCAACTTCGTTTTTATACTGATGACGTAACCGTTTACTTCTGCCACGACAGTAAGTCTAATCAAATCGATAACGTCAAAATGACGACTGATCTAAAAAAAGGTATAACAGTTTGTTGTTAACTGGGGCAAGGGATAGCTTGTTTTAACGATTCTAAATCAAAACTGCTCTCTAATTAATCATCTTAGCGATTACATTCTGGCTATCATCGGCATAACTGATGCTAACCCAAGATCGCCTTTCTGGCTAAGCTTCTTGACTGACATGAAGTGGGAAGACTACTTTGAATCCATTTCTAGGTTTGATAGTTCCAGTTTGTTTTACTGCCTTGATGATAAGACTGATAGTTGAAAGGCTGACACCAACAATATCCGCGATCTCTATGTAAGGCTTGCCAGTGTGTTACAATTTGACAGTGTGTTACAGTTATCGTACGCTTTCTTGGAGTAACGTTCCTCACAGACAATGGCCGTAAGACAACTAATCGACAATCAAGACAATAGTGTCTGGGCGTGATAAAAATCTAATGCAATCACAGATGATGCAATTTTTTTCAAGCCAAACAAATTTCATCAAACACCCCGAAAATAGATTCATATTGCTGAAAACCACTACAAATGACCTAATTTGAGGAAAAAATAGAAATCGATTACATCCTGTCACTACAGTGGCTCTAAAACTGAACGTATGGCGAAAGAAAAAGAAGGTAAAGCAATTTGCACGATATATTAGATTAGCAACTTGATCCCACCATTTTACAATGAAACAGATAAAATATAACCGCAATTTCTACTCCAACAGCTTCTTTTCTCGTACTTCCTGCCTGTGGAATTCTCTTCCACATACTTGCTTTCCCGACAGCTACAATCTCCAGGAGTTTAAATGTAAGGTTAATAGACACTTCCTAACACACTAACTCGCATCCATTCTCTCAAACACTGTTCCCACCTACCCAACTCTCATCCTCGGTATCCCTACCCGTCTATTACCCTCCTTCTGACATTTCCTATATCTAACCACTCTTTCTCATCACCAATAGTGGCAGTGGAATGCTTTGCTTGGAGTGAAATGATTAAAAAAAAGTTGTTTTCATTAATTTGCGCAAGCCAAGTAAATTATTGTTATATCCGCAAAATTCTTACAATCTGAAAACATTTTTTGGATTTAGATAACCTGCAAAGGGTTGATAAATCGTAAAAAAAAAACATATTAAACATTCTTTATTCATCGCAGTCATCACTTTAAGGACAGAAGATGTAAGCTTAAAAATCGTGCACGATCCAATCTCAAGTAATATTAAATACGAGTGTACCTTTGCCGTCAAAAAATAAAGGCAAAATATTAAAGAGGATTATTATTTCTTTCCTCACAGGTCATCTCCCATGTGCGTAACAGAAGGATATATATATATATATATATATATGTAAGTCGTTACTATTATAGAAAGGATACATATATATTCTTCACTACTCGACGACATAATTATTGTAAAAATAAAATAAAATAAAATAAAATAAGACACTGTTAAAGAGCAAACACGCAACAAGGTTTTTCATAACTGGTAGTAAAGTTTAATAAATGGCAGTAAAAAGAATGAACTGAGCCGACGCTCTCCCACTATTGTCTCGCTAATGAATCGAGCCGACGCTGCCTCGCAGTTGTCTCTCTATCCTTGAGCGTGGCAGGAGGGAATTATATATATATATATATATATATATATATATATATATATATATATATATATATATATACAACGGTCCTTATTTCAATAGACAGCATTATTTTTACTTTTTGGTTCATATTGTCATAAAAATATACTTTTATAATTGCATACGCTTTTTCTTTTCTTTTTTTCTTCTCTTTGCCTCCTGTCTCGGAGTTTGTAGCATCTTACGATTTCCACACAAGTGACTTCGTCTAGAATTTTGTTTAAGGTCCAACTATAACCAAAGAAGTTGGTCCAAATGAGTTGATCAGGTGGAGACAAAGGACCATAAAAATGAATATTTTGAGTTTGTAATTGTGTAATGACCAGATTGTTATTACAGCTGGCTAAACGGTTTTTGCTAGTGATAAAATCAAACACAAAAATGTATGTGCAAAAATATGCTGAGCACATTATCGGATAGATAGATAGATAGATAGATAGATAGATAGATAGATAGATAGATAGATAGATAAACTATATAAAAATATAGATAGATAGATTTGCTATATAAAATATGAATAGATAGATAGATAAATAGATTAACTATATAAGAATATAGATAGATAGAGAAATAGATTAACTATATAAGAATATAGATAGATAGTTAAATAGATAGATTAACTATATAAAAATATAAATAGACAGACAGTTAAATAGACAGAATAACTATATAAAATATAAATAGATAGTTAAATAGATAGATTAACTATATAAAAATATAGATCGATAGATAGATTAACTATATAAAATATAGATAGACTAAATGTATCGAAACTTATTTATAAATGGAACTTTGTGTGTGTGTGTCTGTGTGTGTGTCCGTTACCTATAGACTTTGAAATGGCTGAACCGATTTTCTTGAAAACTTACACAGTTGTACTATAAGCGTCTGCGAGTGTTCTTAGCTAGGTTTTGTGTCGAAGTATCCCCGATAAATATCGAAAATCGATAATCGAAAAAATCGGGTTATAGAAGGAGTGGTCCGATTTTAATCAGATTTGATACACTCATAGACAAAGACATAAGAAACGATATTCAGAAGTTTCAAGGTTGGCGTTCTTACAATAGTACAGAAAATCGATAATATATATATATATATATATATATATATATATATATATATATATATATAAAATAATAATATAACCAGGAAATCAAAATTTGACTAACATCCATTCATTTTTCTTTCAGTCTACGGTTTCACTTTAACTGGAAATAACTATTGCTTTTTAGTCTTTCGTGCCAACGTCCAAAGAGTCTGAGCTCCAGGACTATGGATTAGTATTAAAGCTTTCATTACACCCGGGCAACGCCGGGCTATACTGCTAGTAAAAATACAAATAAATAAATAGATTAACTATAGAAAAATATAGATAGAAGGATAGATTAACTATATAAAAGATAGATAGATAGATAGATAGATAGATAGATAGATAGATAGATAGATAGATTAACTTTATAAAATTATAGATAGATAAATGGATAAACTATATAAAAAATATAGATCGATAGATAGATAAATATAGAGAGATAGACCAAGAATATAAGGAGATATGTATAATCAGAATGAGATAGATAGATAGATAGATAGATAGATAGATAGATAGATACATACATACATACATACATACATACATACATACATTAACAATTTAAAAAGATGGGTAAGAACAGAATTAGATATGGTCACCAGTGAGATCAATAACCTAAAAGGCAAACAACAAATTGGTGATAGCAAAAATGAACTTGGGTTTTTCTTCTATATCTGTTTCCAGTATAGGTTGTGAAATATTGTAATATACTTTACAAATATTACAGGGGTACTTAGCAATTTAAACAGTTTTGAGGCAAGGATAGGAAGTAGTGAAGATCCATGATCAACCTACCTAATGTGCATGTGTAAATGGATGGCAAAACAAGTAGTAAGCAAAATAATAAAAAGATAAACATTAAACAAGATCTACAAAGGATAGTAAGTAGTGGAGAGCCATGATCGGTTTACCTAACGAGTTTGTTTAAATGAATGACAGAACAGAGAGTGCGGAGAATGACAAAAAGATAAACATTGATAAGAGCTACAAAAATAGGAAGTAGTGAAGAACCATGATCAACATACCTAGCGATCTTGTGTAAATGGATGGCGGAGCAGAGACTGAGAGGGATAGAAAAGACAAATATTGCCAAGATCTACAAAGGATAGGAATTCGCGGAGAGCTCTGATAAACATCCCACATGAGTTTGTGTAAATAGTTGGCAAAACAGGGAGTGAGAGATTTACTAAAATGATAAACATTGCTCAGATCTTTTTTTATAATCGTTTCACCTCAAGCAAGACAGGACCGCCACTGGTGCGCAGGGGGTTACAGTAGAAGAAAAGAAGGATAAATAAACAGACAAACAAAAAAACAAGGTACATGGGATACCGAAGAAAGGATAGGAGAAAGATGAGAATTAAGCAGATAGAATATGGTAATTGACGTTGCATTTAACTTTTCGGAGGTTGTTGCTATCAGGAAAGCAAGTATACGGGAGGAAGTTCCACAGGCAGATAGTGCGAGGAAAGAAACTGAGAGCAGTAACATTTTGACGGTGAAAGGGTAGGGCCTAGATGCCTGTCTAGTAGCGCGATTAAATTCATGTGGTCGGGGCACCGGAGAAAGAAGGTCGTCAGTGCAGAAGCCGTGAAGATATTTATAGAAATGAGTGGCGCTACATCACGTCAGTGAGAAAGTAACTGAAATCGAACTGCTATGTCGGGATCTATTAAATTACAGATTCTCCTTTGGATAGTAAGAGCACCCGACCAGATATGGGAAACGGTATTCAATGCACGAACGAATGGTAGATTTATAAATGTGCAATATGGATTCTGATGAGAAAAACTTCCTGGCCTGACATAGGGACCCAACCTTCTTAGCGGTAGATGTAGCTATTGATTCGATATAGTCATTCCACTTCAGGTCTGTGAAGAGATTAAGGTCAAAGAGACGCGTTGTGTTTCATTTCGGGAGACTAGCGTATCAATACTGATGAAAATAGGAAAGATTAGTTCTTTAGTGATTGAATGAGAGCGAGAATTAATAGTTTTAGTGCAAAGAATTTGTCACATTAACTGATCAGGTTCATGCCGACTGAAGCTGGATTTTGACGAGAAAAACCTCCTGGTCCAACATAGTGACCCAACCTTCTTAGCGGTAGATGTAGCTATTGATTCGATGTACTCTTTCCACTTGAGGTCGGTTGAGAGAGTGAGGCCAAGGAGGTGTAGTGTGTTGCTTTCTAGGTGACTAGCGTCATCCATACTGATGGAAGGTAAGAAAGTTTCTCTACTGTGGTTAAAGAAGAGCAGTTTCGTTTTGGAATGAGAAATTGGAGAGCAGAGTTCGAATTCCAGTCGGATTCGTTACATTCACTTACGCGCAAATATTAGCGGAAAAATTATGAATACATCTCTTCACTCAAATTGGTTGAATAGTTGGGTGAACTTCATCCTTGGTTGGTAGCCAGTCTACCGCATAAAAAAAAACGGCAACCTACTGCGGAAAAAAAAACTTCTGCCTAGTTACTTTGCATCAAAGTGAAATGAATGAGAAAATGAATAAAAAAAATGTGATGGGATGAAAAAGAAAAGCAATTTTTCAAACTGGACGACAAGAAAGAACAGGAAAATAAAATTAATCATAGAAAAAAATAAATCCAAAAAAGTGTCTTTTTTTTTCCCAAAGACAGAAAGAAAAACATCAACGGACGAAAAATATTCAGGACAAAAAAGTTCCTGAAAGAAACAGGGCATTTTTATCAGCCGAAACCTAATTTAAAAAACAAAACAATAACAATAGAACGTGGTGTCCCTAAGAATAAAGAAAATGACGTCTTGTTGTGCACTGTTGTGTAGGTCCGTCTATATCTTTGTCGGCAAAACACAATGGCTGGGAATTCAATACGTGTCACTCTACGATCCTACTCACACGACCTTCGTCTCATCATAAAAATCCTTGCCCACTTCTTCACTTCCCTTTTCTATCTTATTTTTCACGATTAAAATTTCTGTATTATTCTTGTGTTTCTCTCAACCAAACGGAGAACAGAAAGAAACGAATCAAAACAAAGCGACATAATACAATAGTAAATGTTTCTTCTTTTGTTCACCGCTTCAAATTAATATCTTAGCTGTGTGATTCTTAGCTTGTTCTATTCTCTCGAACAAAAGTCGGCCTTTTCGTAACAGTTTTGCTAAACAATTCAGGTTCGTGTGAGCAGAGCTGCAAGCATCAAGCAACTATTACGATTACGAAGGGCATCTCATTGTTACATAATGATCAGTCAGCTGGCTTTTTGGATAATTAGCTGTGAGCTCGACTGTTAAAATGTGCCCCCATATTTAAAAACTAAACATGGCTTAGCATTTTTGGAGACCTTCGAGTACTTGATAGTAAGTTAGTCCATTTGAATATTATTGAGTAGTGAGCTATATCTTCATTGGATGTTCTATACTGCTATCCTTGTGCCAAACTAACCTAAACTTACTAAATGATGACTACTACTACTACTACTTATATGGGTTTTTTCAGTGCGCCTACGTCACTAACGAAATGACTCAAGGTCAGTTTAAAGTAGATTTAACGGCAATACCGTGTAAAAGTACTCAACACTCAGTATTCTCCCTTTTCGGGACGTGTCAGACGCCGGGTAATGGCCCCACCCTCCTACGAAGGAGAGGTACTGCCTGGATGCATTGCCCACTCCCGAGACTTGAGCTTAATATCTTCAAATTCGCTGATCGAAGCGAACTTCGACATAAGGATGACTACTATTTATAATTCGACGTATTCTCTCGTTAGAACAGCCATTATGCCTTGACATTATCTCAGATAAATAATGGACCAACCCGTCTTGATTGCGAGAAAACACGGAAGAAAAATGTTCATAATGATAGGAAAGAGTTGGTGTAATGTTTAGCGAGCTAAATTAGTTACAACCGTGTAGTGAGTTCGATCCTCAGTGGGTACTACACGCCTTTTGGCTTTATGCCAAACTTGGGCACTTTAGCAATCTTTTCTCGCTAGATCAATTACAACTGAATTGTGAATTCGATCCTTACTATGTGTCCGATACACCTGGCCTTATACCAATCTAAGTTACGCTTAAAAATAAGAAACGTTTACGATATCACGCATTCAATATCTGCGTTATTGGAAGGGAAGTTTTTTGTCAGTTTCATATATTTTTATCTGTACCATCTTACTTCGTTAATTATTCAATGCCGTGATAATTATGATAGTTGTTTCAATATGTTATGATAGTTGTTAATCACAAATATTTACGATGCAGTAGGAGAATTTCCACGTGTATACTATGATTCATCAAAAAAGAAAATTTATATCGTAAAACTGTGACATTTTCACGGGTATTTCTTGTTTATATAGTCCCAGTTATTACTGCGCTTCTGTCCACATTTTAGGCTTTTAAGTTACTTGGGCAGACTAGGGATAGATGTTGTGGGTTCGATTCCTACGGTGGCTCAATATTGTGTTTTTGTGTTGTACGAAACTAAAGTCAATGTACATCAATGCTGTTACACTGATCTGTTTCATTGCTGAAAAAATGGGTAGTTTGAGTGGTAGTGGTTTGAGTTTGGAAAAAAATTCAATAATATGAATGCTGATTTTCAAAGCAGAGAAGCCCTCCCCTCCCCAACTTGAAAGATAGGCGTAATCTCATTTTCTTATCTCCATCCAACCATCATTACCTGAGGCCATAAGAACGTTAATCCTAATACAGCGACCTTTTCATACTAAATGTTCACCAAATACAGAAAGGCACGTCTATTTTCGTGAAATTGCATTTGATTTAAAAATTTGGGTTTTACATGATACGTAAAGACATAAAATATTATCTTCCAACTCGTTAACGTTGTCTGAGTTTAAAGATTAAGCTTAGGTTCAAAATCGTAGCGTTGCAATTTCATTTCGGTGATCAGTGAAAGTAAAGGATCTTAGTTGTGGAGGAGTGGATATCGGCTGGAAACGAGTTCGAATTCCAGTCAAATTCGTTGCATTCACTTACGCGCAAATACCCTTAGGAAAGATATTAATCCGTCTCTTCTCCCTCCAGCTATGTGTTAAACAGGAGGACAGATTAAGTTCTACAGACTTGGTTGGCAACCAATCTACCGATGAAAGGAATGGCAACCTACTACGGGAAAATCTTCTGTCCAGTCAGTCATGTCTCGAAAGAGACATGATCGTCTAATCATGTATCATATATGGCACTTAACTGACTGGTGGATCAGTGAAAACCTTATAAAATTTATAATTTTCACAAATTTATTTGGAGAAGATGCATGACACAAACATTAATATATATATATATATATATAACAATAAACACGCCTCCAATTAAAGCAGACAGACATAGCACCAGATCGTAAAATGGCACCTACTATCACTCTAACAGAGATACGAAAACGACAAATCCTGCTATCGGGCAACACGCACATATATAAACCATAAATTAAAGCAGACATATATAACATCACATCGTAAAACGGCGCCCACTATTACTTTAACAAAGATGCGTAAACGCCAAATACCTCTATCTGTCAACGCACACATATATAAGCCATAAACACACACACATACATGCACAAACACACTTACAGATACACAAACACATTTACAGACACACAAACACACTCACTACATTCAACGGTAGCAGTAGCAGCGAAAGATGACCATTCGTTGAAAGGCGCGGTCCACGAGCGGACTTGAAATCAAGCTCTACTATCATTGTGAAGATGAGACTTTGATCTCAAAATATTAATGAATAATCAATAGGTAATACCCAACACTTTCTTTACCTTCCTTTATTTTACAACTCATTGTGATAGTCTTCAAAACCTTACCCATACACTTAATATACGCAATGCTTCAAGCAAATTTCAGAACTCGCCTATCATTACTAAGTCATTAAGCAATTAAATAAGACTTACACTTATTTCAAAGGGAAATTATACTTAACGTTTTAGCTACATTACGATGTAATATGTTATACGGTGCAGTAGTTTTTGTATAATTTTCAATAAATAATACAAATTTAAAATATTTTCTCTTATAATTTGTGCTTATCTATTTTTTCTTGTTTTATTTATTTTTGTTTTTATTAATTATGATCTAATAAATCTTATTCATTGAGTAGCCTTTTTTATAATCTTTTACAATTTTTTCCAGTTTTTACTTATCGAATACAGTAAAAAAATTCTTGTTTTGCTCGTGGTGATTCATAATTATAATTCCGGCTTGAATATATTTTCCAATCAATATATCTAATACAAAATATACCAACTTTATTTAGATTTATTCTTGAAATAGCAAAATTTTGAAGTCAGTTTGTAAGCAAAAACCTGCAGAAATTAGGTTATTTCTGTACATCTTTCAGACGTTTTTAAAACTAAAACCCAAAAATTGATGAAAGCTGCTTATCGAATTGTGGTGACAGTATTTAGCATATTGAACAACAGCTTCCATACTAAGTGCAGTGTGGATTTACTGATAAAGTAAAAAGTAATCTGCCCTAACAATACTGGTAGAGGATTAATAAATTGAGTCGTTGTTTGGACCTAAGTGAAGGAATTGCATATTACCAAAGATACATAACTCTTGACCCTTAACTTTAAGAGATCCCGGGATTCAACGTCTCTTTTGTCGGTTTGACAGTAAAAAAGGCCTGGGATAGAAGCGGTACGAGTTGAACCTTCTTCTTAGCAATAGAATGCGAAGATAATGAAGATGGTCCGCCCCTGTGTCTGGCATGGTAGAGATAAAGTAAAGATGGGCTTAAGTTGTCGTGTTTATGGGGAAAGGTTTTGTAATTTGAAAAATAATTAATCGCTTACAAAGCCGCATAAACGCTTTTGAACTCAAGGCTGGAAAAAATATCGGGCAATTCCAGCCCACTTATGACACCATTGTTGGGCTGATCTAACACTTGTAAAGTATGAGCTTAGGGGTAAATGTCAGGTAATTTCTGGAGCTCCATGAAGAATCAACTTTTTCTAGCGTCATTGGATTGTATATAAGGGTCGTTCAAAAAGTTCTAAGCCTCAGCCAGAAAGAAGAGTTAGAGCTGAACATTTTTATTGTGGCAACACATTACTTCGAGATCCAAACTCTCTATTGGTCAACTCTCTGCTTCCGAGCGGAGAGAGAGACAGACGAGGCTCTGCCGAAGGGTAGAGTCTAGTCTGGCGTGAATAGACAAGAAGAGCCCGACCCGGCCTTAAGAAGGGTTCACAGGGTTCCGGAAACATATTACCACTTCTTATTTATTTATTTATTTCTGTGCAAGTGAGGCTCATACAAAAGTGAGAAGTGTGCGACAAATCGAAAAAATGGACAAAACAGAACAGTCATAAAGTGTCGACAAAAAAGGTATTACACCTAAGAAAATCCACGAGGACATGGTATAGACTGAGGACTCTCCTTCCTATGCAACTGTGAGAAAATGGGCTTCGGAATTCAGGTGGGGCAGGGACGGCAAAGATTATGGCTCTCGGTCCCAAAACCTCAACCACAGATAAACAAGTTGATGTCATTCATAGTCATTTGTATGACAGACGTCTTACTGTCCAGTATCTAAGTCCATAGACATTACTTCTGGTTCTGTCCATAGTGTTTCATCTGAGACACTGGTGATGAGTAATCTGTCTGCAAGATGGGTCACAAGAATGTTGGCACCAGAGCAGAAGCTGAAAATGTTTAACATTTCCAGAACACTTTTGACTCGCTTCCAGGCTGAAGCGAGTCAAAAGTGTTCTGGAAATTTTGTATTTATTTCTGAGATGAGTAATTTTCAATAATCTTGGAATTATTTCGAACCTTTGGTTATACGTCTGTCAGTATCATCTAGTGGTCATGAATTCGGTCCTTTGACTTGCTAGTGACAAACCAAATTCCAACATGAAAGAACACAGGATATTTCGCAATAATCAAAGAAATAATCCACATCAGTCAATTTATGGACACCTGATGATGACCAGAGGGTACTTGGTTGAAACGTTGAGTCTATCATAACACCTATATCAACCAAGATGAGAACAAAAGTTCGAAATAATTCCAAAATTGTTCTGGAAATATCAGAATTTATGCCGAATATTCGTAGCTCAAGATAAACCTGCGTTCACCACTTCAAACCTGAATTAAAGATTCAAATCAAACAGTGAAAACATTCTGGTTCTCCACCCCGAAAGTTGTTCAAACAGGCAACGTTTGTTGGTAATTGGATCTGTCTTTTGAGATTCGGAAGGCGTAATCATGATAGATTACATGGAAAAGGGAAAAAAAGTTATTAATGAAAATCTATGCACCTGAAAACTGAAAGAAACAATCAAGTTGAAACGCAGAGGGAAACTGAGGGGAAGTGTGCTCTTGCTCCAGGATAACGCATCCGTTCACAAAGCTCAGGTTGCAGTAGCTGAAGTAGCCAACTGTCGCTTTAAATTACAACCCCATCCCCCTTACTCACCAGACTTAACTATATCTAACTTCTTTCTGTTTCTTACTCAAATCTCATTTGCGTGGTCACCATTTAAAAAACAATGAAGAGATCATATATGTTGAACGACTTTTTGGAGGATCAGGACGCCAACTTCTTCTGTAATGGCTTTGCAGAGCTCAAGCAACGTTGAACCAAGGGGCATCGATGTCAAGGGGTCTATATTGAAAAATAGTGGGAAACTGTCTTGTTTCTCCAACTCCTTCTGGGTGAGGCTGAGAATGTTTTGAACGGCCCTCGTATATGAATTCCACTTCACATACTTAAGTCTACAATTAAACACTGGTCTCGTTTATAATTGAGTCTATAGTCAAACATTTTCTTCTTCATGTGCCGTGTTCCTTCAGGACGTAGGCGACCATGAGCTTGCCCCTGTCTCTTGTCGCTCTCAATGTTTTTTCTCTTGGTATCACTTCTAAGCTCCGCTCCGCCAACCATTTGCTCAGACCTAACAAGTTCGTCCCGAGCTGCTTTCCCTTATCTCTTCTTCCCTTTATCCGGGACCTGTGAGTATCAAGTTCTCAAGGTCCTCCTTTCTCATTACGTGTCCCAGGAACCTCATTTGTCTCTTCATGATATCTAATTTCAGTTTTCTTCTCGTTTGCATCCTTTCCAACACATTCCATAGTATCCTCAGCATCCTTCTTTAAAACCACATTTCTGCTGCCTCATGCCTTCTCCTTCGTCCAACATTTACTTCCATACAGAAGGACAGATATCACATAGCAATCCAGCATTCTTTTCTTTGTTTCTAATGAGATTTTCCTGTTCTTCAGTACTCTGAAAGCAAACATCGGTCGATATATACTTGAATATACAGCTAAACATTGGTCGTGTTTAGAATTGAGTCTATAGGAAAACATGGGTCGGTATATACTTGAATATACAGTTAAACATTGGTCGTGTTTAGAATTGAGTCTATAGGCAAACATCGGTCGATATATACTTGAATATACAGCTAAACATTGGTCGTGTTTAGAATTGAGTCTATAGGCAAACATGGGTCGGTATATACTTGAATATACAGCTAAACATTGGTCGTGTTTAGAATTGAGTCTATAGGCAAACATCGGTCGATATATACTTGAATATACAGCTAAACATTGGTCGTGTTTAGAATTGAGTCTATAGGCAAACATGGGTCGGTATATACTTGAATATACAGTTAAACAGTGGTATTGTTTATACCTGTGTTTTAAGCTCTTTTTAATATTCTTAGCCCTCTGCAAGGAATACAGTCGGCGTATTCTTGACACCACCGACAGCCGTTTCGCCATTGAAACACGTGTTCCAAAATAAATTAATGTTATTCAGAAAAAGTTTAAGCAAAGATACGTCTCACCCGTTAACTCGAGTGGAAGAAAAGATTCCCACAAAATAAAATAAAACAATTTTTCATAAAGTCCGTATGCAATTTAAACATAAATTAACTATACATGATGAAAACAATCTGAAAAAAGGCTAAGAAAGATGAAGAATTTAAAATTAACACTGGCATTGTTAATTTTCAGTACGTCCACTATAATTACGCGTACAATGGGTAATAGCATTGTGTAGTCCCCTGAAAACAATTTTTCAATAATATCTTCAATCACATCAAATAGCTTGCAATTCATCTAAAGATCGAGGTTTAGTTCGAATAAACATTGCTTTTCACATGTTGCCATAAAAAGAAATCCAAGTCAAATCTGGTGACTGTGGAAGCCAAGATAATGGTTCTCATCTTTCAATCCACTTGCCAGGGAATTTTTTATTTAGAAACTTGGATTAAATTATTCAAAAATAAATACTTGATATTAATTTTTTCATTAAACTGATACAGAAAGTCTGTTGATTGTTTCTCTCACGCTTTCTATAATGACAAAGCGTTTTATTACTGTTATGGTGCCCTTCTACGTGGAATGGATTCTTCTTCCGTCAATAAATACTAACCTGCGTGACTTTCGGGGACGCAGCTAGGACGCAGCTGTGAAACAGTCGTAAGACAGTCAAGACGCAGCGCAACTATACCCTTCGGACTTACACTTCTATTTGCTGATTACTAACACTTATTATTATATATATGTTCTGTTATTCTAATATACTGTTTGGATCTACTTTCTTGTTTCCGTGTCTTACTTTCGGGCTCTAACAGGTCACAATAATTTGATGACGAAGATTTCGCCACAGCAACTCCACAACAATTTTTTAGACATTTGGGCACCTCGACATGGTGAAATGTTTAACAAACTTGTCTCGCTAAAACAGTTATGACTAGAGAGTTGGATCCTCACTGTGAGCCCAGCGCTTAAACGTTATTTTTAATGGATACCGATATTTGAGTAGACGTTTCATTTTTTTTTTTATTAAGCACTATATCTATTTTTCGTCTACCGGCCTAAATAATAGAGAAATCTTACACTGTTTCCATTGTTCGGACTATTCTCCTCATCTTACGACGTTTTGATCTTTTTTGGCTCAAGGACTTTCGAACCGGGTATATCATATATATACAATGTCACTTCTGGTAGCCGTGAAGTTACCTCGCTCTAACTTAACTCTCTAAGTTACTTGTTCACCACTGCTGTAGTCTGGTATTGAACTCACAACTCTTTAGGGGTCAAGTCACTGGAACTAACCAACGTCTGTATCCACAGGGCCATGTGTCCTTGAAGAAATCAGTACATTAATTTTTGTCATTTATAAACCTAATGGCTCCGTAACTTTTTTTTACCAGAGTTTATATTGCAATCTTTTGATGCTAATGTTTTCTCACCCATATTTTACCAAAGCTGTTATTGCAATCTTTGACGCTAATGATTTTCTCTAGCACTCCGTATTACTGGTTCCCATATTGTATTCATTTCTATGTCTGGTCGGCCTATTATATGCGCTGATTCCTTAAGTTTACGTAATTTCCAGTGTTGTTCTCTACTAATTATTTCAGCTTCATCCCCTAGGATTAAAAAAAGATATGCACTCCCCAGCAGCATTCTGACTTGCGTCTCTTTGAGCAGAGAGAACCGTCATTAGATCTAACGTGCTTTAAACAACTCTTCCACGAAGCAAACACATCTGAATAGTGCCTTTCAACTAACCTCTTATCATAGACTCTTGAAATTGTCATATCTTCTTAGTTTCGTATCCAACCGTAAACAAATCAATTTTCTATAGAAATGGATACTTCTAATTAATTAATCCGACAGATTTTATCACTTTGTCTATATTTCTGAGATGAGGTAGTATTTACAGTATTTAAAAAGTGCTACTGGACATTAGATGTAAAAATCCCCGAAATTCAGTTGTTCTTGTCCTTAAGAACACAAGGCCCAGTGGATATGGATGTTGGTTAGTTCCTTTAACTTGACCCTGCTTAGCTTTTGGAATGGATCTTTGGCTATCTCAATGTATCTTCGGATTTCAGTGTCACACTTTCCGTTCTCCGTTGAAACGCTTCCCAGCTGCGAACTATGAATCGGAAATACCAAAGTAAGTATGAAAACATTAGTATCTGGGAAGCGTTTCAACAGAGAACGCAAAATATGACACCGAGATCCGGAAGGAGCATTGGAATAGAGAAAACTTCCAAAAGCTAAGAAACAGAAAATGTTCATTAGAAACAAAGAAAAGGCTACAAAACTGTTATGTAATACCAGCCCTTTTTAGGGCGGTAAACGTTGGAAAATTCCCCCACCGAAAAAGACTTAAGGCAAGAGAAATGCTGTTCTGCATAAGGGTGCTGAGCATAGCACGGATTGAACGCGTGAGTAGCGGGGAAGTTTTAAGAAAAATGGAAGCAAAAAGGACGCTTATACTTAGAATCAGAAAGAGAGTTGAAATTTCTTAGACGCATAACGAAGCGAGAAGTCTTGAAAAAATTTGATACTCACATGACATGCCGAAGGCAAGATGGATAGAAGGAAATAGCAAGTAATCTACTTGACAAGTTTGTGTAAAATGTGAGAGTGATGGCGAAAAGACAAGCCTTACTAAGAGCATCAATGAATGCTCGTCCACGTCCTGAAAGGACACGATACAAAAAAGAAATTTATTATAACTGATTCTATCGTCAAGAATATTTTAATGCAATACTTTAAAACAGTCAGTTAAGTGCCATACGGAATACAGGCTTGGGCGATCATGACTGATCAGAAGATTTTTTCGCAGTAGGTTGCCAATAATTTATGCGGTAGACTGGTTGCCGAACAAGGCTATAGAACCCAATATGCTATTTACCCTATAGTTAAAAGGAAAAGCTACAGTTTCATACCTTTCCAACGGGTATTTGCGCGTATGTAAATGCAACGAATTCAACTGGAATTCGAATTCGGCTCTTTCGTTCCGGGTCGATATCCATTGCACCACAATGCACGTCCTTTTAAAACAAGAAAACATAAATACTTTTGGAAAATAAATATTACTTATACTGCTTTTGCTATACATATTTGAATTCTACCGACGATATAACAGACCCAGTTTTGCCACTTCTCTGTTTAACAACGGTTACAAACAGCGTTCCCCACATAAAATCACGCCTGAATTTTAACTATGATACTTATGTCTTCTTATAAAAACTTCGCACTTGTTATTATAATTATAGTGAGAGTTATTTCAAGTCTCGTTCAAATCTCGTTAAATCCTCGAAACTATTTTCATTGTAATTAGCGATTTCTAAACAATAGCGTGAGAGTCCGATGTTTTATTGTTTTTTTTTTTATTTATTAATTCTTTAGAGAAGGGACGTACATGTTTTGATAACCAAACCACTCTCGATATCGTCCTGTTCGAGAAAGCTTCGACTTTCTGACGCGAAAACTGCCTCCTAAAATTAGAAATATCATTTAGATTAGACAAGGGGTCGACAATCTTTTGTTAACTATGTACTGACTTAGGGTTTAAAAAATCATTCAGTGTGCTAACAGCATACATATTTTATACAAGCCAAAGTCAATATACATGTTTTACTCTATATTTTATATAGGAATATAAACAATAATATGTAAATCATATAAATAGAAATAGACTGTTTTTAAAAGACTGTTTTTTTTTTCGTTTATATTATTTATGAGCGCCCTGCCAATTACTTAATATCGGCAACATACTTTGTTACATTGAGTTTTACATAATTTTCTAAATCTTCAGGTGCTAGGCAATTTCGTTGTGGACTTAGCACTGCTTTCATGTGAGGGAAAATTTGTTCACAGAAATAAGCTGAACTAAAAACCGAAAGAAGAGCAAAAGCAATTTTCTTCAAGCAGATAAAAGATCTCGGGAGGGATTGTCCAGCAGTTGAGAATAGTAGACATGGATTTGGGTAGCCAGTTTAGCCAATGCTCCGACGGGGGAATACCTCTCTCTCTCTCTCTATCTATCTATCTATCTATCTATCTATCTATATATATATATATATATATATAGTGAGAGTGAGAGAGATGAGATAAATATATGGATCGAAATCAAAACAAAATAAAGCAAATAATGACCAACTAGAAAACGTACCTCAATTCCGAAGTGGAAGCTGCAATGGACAAATTGAATAAGAACAAAGCAGCTGGACCAGACGGCATTGTCATAGAGTTGATAACAGCCTAAGACGAGTTCGGCGTAGAGAAAATTACAGAAATAATAAATTAATCCTATAACAGTGGTAGGATACCGGAAGACCTAAGCGATTTTCATAGCACAAAGAAGCCAGGCACAAAGTAATGTGAACTCCACCGAACAATCAGTTTAATGAATCACATAACAAAACTTATCCTCCGAATCCTGATGAATAAAGCACACAGCAAAATCAGGCTAGAGATAGGCGAAGAACAGTGCGGTTTCGTCAAGGGCATTGGAACAAGGAATGTGATACTTATGCTTAAAATTATATCAGAAAGGGCAATACAAATGAAGAAAGGCATGTACATGTGATTTATAGACTACACAAAAGCATTCAACAAATTACACCACAAAGATTTGATAAAAATGCTCAGCAACATAGACATATTTGGAAAGGACATTAGAGTAATCAAGAACTTTTACTGCAGCAAACCGCTTGCATACGGACAAGAAACGAATTCAGGAGATATACAAAGATAGAAAGGGGTGTAAGATAAGTATGCGTCTTTTCGTCTGATCTATTCAACTTGTACAGCGAGACTATTATGAGTACCCTAGAAGTCATACCAGGATTCATCATCGTGGCCACAACCTAAACAATATAAGATACGTAGATGATACACTGTGGATAGCAGATACGGGAAATAAATTTAAGACTTCCTACAGAAAACAGAAAAAAGGACTACAAATAAACTACAAGAAAACTGAATGCATGGTCATCAGTAAAAAGAGAAGCCCTAAATGTCAACTACAGGCGAGGAATACTAAAATCAAGCAGGTACAGAAATTTAAATATCTGGGAAGTGTTCTAACAGAAGACAGAAAATGTGACACTGAGATCCGAAGGCGAATTGGCATGGCCAAGGATGCATTCCAGAAGCTGAGTAGAAACAAAGAAGCGAATACAGGATTGCTATGTGATGTTTGTTCTTCAATATGGCAGTGAATGCTCGACAATATCATCAAAGATGAAGAAGAAACTTAAAGAAACCAAAATTTTGTTCTACAGAAGGATGCTGAGGATATCATGAACCAAACATGTCAACAACGAAGAGGTTTTTGAGAGGATGAAAACGAAAAAGGAAACTAATACTTGACATCAGGAAAAGACAGGTAGAGTTCCTAGGAACATGTAATGAGGAACGAGGGCTTGGAGATTGTGATACTCACAGGTCAGATAGAGGGAAAGAACGACAGGGGAAAGCAGCACGTAACATACTTGACAGGTTGGAGCAACTGGTTGGCGGAGCAATGTTTGGGAGGAGTAACAAGAGAAAGCGTGCTGAGAGTCACTAGGAGATGTGAAGGGCAATGATCGCCTTCGTCCTGTCAGGACACGGTACATATAAGAACAAAGATCTCAATCTCACATGTTTCATTTTTGTTAAAGCTTCTTCAGCAACCGAGAAAAAAATGTAAAACAACAAAGAGACAGTATACTTGTATAGGTACCTCCATTCATTTTCGATGTTTAAATTTCAAGTTGAATTTTTAAAAATAAAAAAAAGTTTTATTGAAACTCTTATTTTAGTTTTAATTGAACGCTAAATGATTAAATTTAATATTTCCAGTAAGCAAAATACCCTGGTGTATTTCAAACAGAAATTGTATTGATTAGAATCTAAAAGTTTTCATTTTTTTTAATTTTTCGGTCATTTTTAAGCGATCGACACATTTGTAACAAAAGTTAATTCTCGGTTATAAAAATCTTGCAAAAATAAAATATACATCTGTGACACATTATTTTTTAGGAAAATTAGCAAAGTTAATGTTAAATTAATCTGATTTCCACACTTATTACTTATTTACAGCATGAAATTTAGAATAAAACTATTTCTTAAACACAGAGTTCAAATTTTGTCCTTTCCACTGTATGTGTTGACATATTTGACATGAGAAATAAGGTAAGTGTATGGCGATCACACTTGACATAATCGTACAAATTGTTTTCCTGTAAGGGGAATAACTCTGAAACACATGACCTTTAATTGATACATAGAAATTACCATACAAAAAAACTTCAACTACAAATAAAGAAATTAAAAAATATTTTAAAAACAGGAATGTGCGACGATTTGTATTAAACATTTAATTTTGAATTAGTAGATATAACTTTCGCTTAATAAGTATTTAAACTAACCACAACAAATCTTTGAAGTATTTTAAAAATATTTTTGCAATTTTATAAATTAGTATAAATAAAAAAAAAATGAAGAATAAAAGAATAATAAAGAATAAAACTATTTCTTAATCACAAAGTTGAACTTTTTGACTTGTTCGCCGTATATCAAATGTGTTGTCAGGTTGTCAGATTAGAGATAAAATAAGTATGGCGATCAAAAGTGACATAATTATTCAATTTTTACGGATAATGGGGAGGGGGAACACTGAATAATATGACCTTTTAATTTACACATACAAATTACCATATAAAAAATAACTTCAAATACACAAAAAAATAAATAAATAAAAATTATTTTAAAAATACGGAGGTAGAACGATATTAAACGTTTTAATTTTCGATTACTAAATATTATCTACGTTTAATAAATTTTAAACTAACCCTAACAAACCTTTAAATTATTTTAAAACTATTTTTGAAACTTAATGTTTATTATTTATTCAAGCAATTAAAAGCTTACCAAATTAAATATTGTCATACTTATACTGTGTTTTTTATTTTACAATTGGGAGCAGATTTTCGGAAAGAGGCGAAATTTTTCAAAAAAAAAAAAAAAATAGATGATTTACATTCCCCTCAACGAGTTCTGCGTTTAACTAATAAAATCATTTATCGCAGCAAAAATTTAATTTCTCAAAATTTCCTGAGTTTACGTGGAGGTGGATAACAGATGGAAAAAAATTTACTAAGATTTTTTTCAAATAATAATTTCAGAAATAATTACATTCATTTGTGAATAAGTTCTGAAAGGTTCATTAGAATCCGATAATTATTTGATTTTTGCAAGAATTTCCAAATTAATGTGTTTGTCACCGGAAAAATGCTGAGTTATGTAATATTAGGTTTTCCATTGTAAACTCTCGTAATGATTTCCTTACCCACTAACTCAAATCAAAACAAGATTTTACCAAGATTTCGAAAGTGTTAGAGAGAATTAAATTTTTTTTAAATTAATTAAAACACTTTGATCTTTCCTCTTGATCATAACATAAACATTTTGTTGGGAAAAGTTCGTTTTTATTAAGTTCGGGGCCTTTTTTATTCATACTATGCTGTTTTTATTTTTTCATTTTTCTCTTGGTCCCTGAAGAATCTTTAATAAAAATGAAACATGTTAGATTGAGATATGACTCTTATTAATTCTTTTCTATCACACACACACACACACACACACACACACACACACACACACACACACACATATATATATATATATATATATATATATATATATATATATAATTAGTTAAAGTGACTAATTCTTTGCACTAAAACTATTAAAGCAATATTTCCACCCCACTATCGAGCACATTACGATAAAAATTCTGCTTGTCAAAATATCTTTTATCAGTAAAACTACTGAAAAAACAACACATACACACACACACACACACATTTCAATCCTGGGTAAAAAGCAATCGGATGTCTAACCGTACTGATGAGCTGTGATACAGCGAAACAGATCTGTCTGCGGATGACTATATTCCCCCACTGTGCGTCGGTGTAAAGAAAATGTATATTTTTGATTTTCTAAAGCCTTTCTACCGTTGCTTAAATGTGTACTGCATATATATGCATATATGTATGTATGTACGTATCGGTTTACTTTCGTGCTGATAAGTTTATGAACGTAATGTTAATTGATTATTTTAATGTTGTTTTTGTTTTTTTTGGGGTGGGGGAGGTCGAGACTGACTAGAATATAAAACGCAGTCACAAGTCGTAATTTCTCTTTTAAATTTTTGACAATATTGAAACAAAAAATTAAAAAAGTATAGTAGGCCATCTTAACCTCCCATCTCTATAGCGTCTACCTTGATATTTCCCAGAATTCTTTACTTTTGGTCAACCACCTGATATACGAATATGCCAGTCATCAAATGCGCGCATCCAATCATTTTCGAATGTAATGTTTTAATTTTTTAATATTTTAAATAATTATTAATATTTTTTTATTTGCCGATGTCTTTCTACCTTTCCTTGAATGTGTTCATGTATGTCTGCATGGTGCACCTCGACATGGTGTAATGGTTAGCAAGTTTGTCATAATAGAACTTATTACAACTGTGCGTTGTGGTGCAGTGGATGTCGACTAGGAATAATAAATCGGGAAGCCGAGTTCGAATTCCACTTGAATTCCTTTCATTCACTTACGCACAAATACCCTTGGGTAAGGTATTAATCCGTCTCTTCACTCTAGTTATGGGTTAAATAACAAGATAGATTGGATTCTATAGTCTTGGCTAGTAACCAGTCTACCGCAGAAAGTAATGGCAACCTACTGCGGGATAACCTTCTGCCCAGTCAGTTATGTCTCTTTCGAGACATGATCACCCAAAGCGTGTATCATGTATGGCACTTAACTGACTGACAACTGAGTCCTGAATTCGATTCCTTCTGAGTACCCAATACTTTTGGCTTTGTGCGCTTAAAAATAAATATGGGCGTCTCGATGTGGTGTAATGGTTACCAAAGATTGTCTCTAGAATCATTACAATTGAATAGTGAGTTCGAACCTCACAGGGTGCCCCATACTTTCGGCCTTGTGCGACATCTAAGATGCGCTTATAAAAACAACTACGTATGTATATACTTCCATACTCATACGTTTATGAACGTAGTGTTAATTGTTTGGGGTCGCAGCATTTAATGATTTTTTTTGTCGAGACTGACAAGGAAATATATGAAAAAAGCAGTTACAACGAGTAGGTAGTCGGACTTTTAAAAACTAAAAATAAAACTTAATTGTTATTTAATTCTCTTCTTTCTCTTACCCTACCAACTCGGATCCATAAACGTTTTCCTCTTGCCTGAAATAAAATATTTCTTTAAATAACAGCCCTACCTCGAAAAGCCCGTGCTCCAAATAAGCGCCTCCATTAAGACATATTTTTTAAATAAGAGACACTCCTAAAATTAGGTAACTCCTATAATTAGCTGAAAAAACAAAAACAGTATACCATAATTAAAAAATGTCCCGAACATAATAAAAAACAGATTTATCATAAAAATTTTATGTTATTAAGAGGAAAAAACCAACATATTTTTTAATTATTTTATTAATTTTTTTAATCCTTTCTAGCACGTTCGGAATTTTGGTTAAAAAATCTTGTTTTTCTTCTGTCAGCAAAGATTAGTATAGGAAATTTTAGCGTCTTTTTTTGGTAAAAAAAACCCCCAAAACACTAATCTGGAAATTCTTGCAAAAATCAAATAATTGTTGAATTTTAACAAAATTTTCAGGACTTATTCATAAAGAAATTAAATTATTTTTTAATATTTTTTTTTAGAAAATTTAGATAATTTTTATTTTTAACTCCCTCCCTATTCGATTTTATCAGATTTCAAGAAATTAAAATTTCACTCCTTCATATTTATAATAATTAAAAACATCATTTATCAAAAATCTGCTCTGAATCATAAAATAAAATAAAAAATCAGTAAAACTATAACATTATTTAATTAGAAAAACTTTTAATTACTGTTATAACATACATTGGGGACACTATTGTCTTAAGAAAAAACAATTCCGATGAATAATGAATTTTTAAAAAAATTAACAAAACAATTTATTAAGTTTAAACTTCTGTATTAATTTCAGCCTTTTAGATGAATGTATTATTAAGTAAAAACTATATTCATTAATCAAATGGAAAAGCTTAGTACAAATCATCAAACACGCATATTTTTAAAAGAATTTTATAGAAAAAAATCCGTGTTTTTAAATTTTAAAAGACTCTCTTTGAAATGTGCTTAAAAGTTGTTTATATATTTCTCGAATAAGCACCCACGTTTATAAGTGTCCCCCATAACAGGGAAAATCCGTCTATTAGATTTCTACCATGTTCTCTTCCAAATGTGTATAAGTTTTTCTTAATTCGACCAAGAGGGATGGGAGGGAAGCGATACGCAATCTGGTGTGATCAGTATTTTGAACAAAGCACTGATCACAATGGCTTCCTGACAGTTCCGTCTAACCAGTTTCATTCACAAGACTTGGGTCAACCATTGGTATAGTCTTCATGTAAGTCCTAATGGTACCACAAGCTTGAATCGTCTCCCATATCGATAATATCAAATTACCTCCCCGACAAAACTACCATGGGAAGGATTAGTACCCGAACACATGTGCGCGCTGCTCAAATTCTAATCACTCGGCCACCCGCCCACAATAATGCACTAAAAGTATTTTGCGAAGTCAGTTCTGTTTGTACAATTCTTAAGAACAGGGACACTCCTTCCAAAAATGTTACGAGTGATAGAAAACTAACAACGGTTCATATGTTGATAAAAAATATGTATTCAGGTAGTTTCGCTTTGCAAAGTCTGCTTAGGACATTAATGAATTGAATTTTACTCGATTTCAGTTTCTTAATCAAAGATTTATTTACTATCTTAGTTGACAATGATAATTATATATATATATATTTATATATATATATAGTATCTTTGGTATTTTGTAAGGTCAATTCCACAGAGAATTGTTATTCGATGGGAACTCAATGTTAGAATCTAACGGAGTATTATAACGAAAATAAATTGGATGCTTTTATAAATCCATTAGTAAGAGTTTATTTCACGGAGCTCTTACAGGCCGCTCTTCAGACCAAATTCTTCACAAAAAGGAATGGGTTAGATTAGATTTATTCAGACAAAAAGAATCGTGGGAAGACAGGAAAAAAAAACTTGGACGCGGTTTACTAAGTATATATATATATATAAATTAGAGAACATTTTCAAAATTCAAAGGTGTCGGATGTACATTTCGACATAGGATCTCTAATAGAGACTGTACGTCACGTCAGCGACATTGTTTTTCCAAATGGCGAAGACCAGAGTGTGGAGGGTTTTTTGGTTAACAACGGTCACAAAGTGGAAAAGGACAGAGCTGGTAGTCACGGGGTTACAGGGTGTTGAAATGGTATATTTCTTGGAATTTACCTTCCTACTCTTCCACTTCGGATTAAAGAAAAAAAAAAATATATATATATATATATATTACTTAGTCTTTAGTCATAATCAAATTAGACCAGTGCATAACTGTATTAGAACGTCTTCAATACAATTATTTTGTAGATCTTTGAATATTTATTTTTCATTTGTAAACGAGTTATATTACGCAACCTAGTTTTCTACCATCTGGTGTCTTCAGGCGAGTTACAATAACTGATTTTACCTCTTTTTTTTTTTAAACGCTCACGTATCGAGGGCTTTTTATGAACACGCAGTTTCCAAAATTAAAAGTTCTAACATTTTCATCCATGATTGTATGACCCTAATAGGTATTTTATGGTGTGGTTACACTTAGTTATAATTTCTGTTCTTTCATTGAGTAATTCATTTTTGTTTGGGAATAACATAATAGCTAACTTTTCTTCCAGGCACAGTCTACATAGTTTTCCACCATTGTAAGTCTTGGCTGTTTTCACTGATCATACAACCATTGGATGAAAACGTTATAATTTCTTCTAAAATCACCTTCCTCTCTCATTTTCGTATCATTATATTTTTATGTATGTTTTATAAAATGATAGTTTGTAAATAAATTTTTGTCTCATGGGTTTGCTACCCCTTTTTTAAGCTCACCTGTGAGTATGTGGTTTTCTGGTATCTATAGGATTGTAAGATGACAGATGACTTCTTGTGGTAAATGGAGAAATTGTTAAGAGTGATTGGGTCGTGAATGTGATTAGCTAGGTATAGGATAGTAAGTTTTGACTGACCTCTACCCTACCTCTTCGGCCATGTATCACTTTTTTTTTGGGGGGGGGGGATTTTACAAAAAAGAAATATTCTGGGTCTTATAAATGTGTAGAATAGCAGCAAAAGTCAGGTAATTGCTGTGGCGGCACCGTAAACCGACAATTTTTATGTAACTGTAGCGATGGATCATATGTACGAATTCCGTTTGAGGTCTGGACTGAGTTCAAGTCCCAAGAAGCGCTCTAGGCATGGAGCCTATCTGAGAAATATTCGTTCGTCGCGTTTAATGGAAGTTCTGGTCCCAATCGGTGATGGTGGAATGTCACTAGTTTTTTTTTTTTAATCATTGAATGGGACCAGACAGTTCTCCTCCCCATTCACTAAGCTGTTACAGCTATGTCACAGGAGAGATCAGCTACCGATCTCTGGTCTTCTAGGGTTGTGTGTGTGGGGGGGGGGGGGGGTGAGAGAGAGAATAGTGTGCCAGTTAACGGCTTGGACAGAGAAATCAGCGTGTTGTATTCGAATGTTTTTCAGGGTTCAGAGTGACAGAAGATAGCGATTGGCATAACATTTAAAATTCTAAAGATTGTAGTTGGCAAGGAAGCAAGAAATCAGAAAGGTGGTCCACAGTCGCGAAGTACGAGAAAAAAATTCTCTGTGGGTTATTTAACGCCAAAAAGGTGGGGTTTTAAGGTATCGCTTCAGAAAGTATCTGACTCCTTGTTGTATCGTCGAGTTTTGAGTTTGAGTTTTGTTTAACGGCATATCAACCTCTGTGGGTTATTTAATGCCAAAAAGGCGGTGTTTTTAGGTATTTTTTAATGTTCAGTTATAGTAAGAAAGTTGGTTTTGTCAGATTTTGAAGAATTTTCTTTTCTAGTTTTGTATTAAAAAACGTAATAATTTTTCCTTCAAAAATGTTTTATGGCAATTTTTTCTTTAAAAAATGTATTGTTGGTAATATTTTTAATTAAAAAATGTATATTTTTCTGTAAAAGTCTATTTTTATGTATATATTTCTATAAAAGTCTATTTTTATACTTTCATGGTGTTTTGATCCCAGTTTGGGGGTTAACTGTTTGCCATAGCTGGGACCCTAACAGATGCTATCACTCCGGGTCAGGGTGGACCTGGGAACAACAGCAATTGAGGGGTGGTTCCATTCTCCTCACAACCTCCCAATCAGAGGCCTTGCTGCCGGATGCAGTTTACCGTCATACCCAGGACCCCTAATCTAGTAATAAGTTCAGTATATTTATTTATTTCTATCTATAGGCCTGTATATTCGAGAAATCTTATGAAAGAAAATATACGCTCGAATATTCAGGCCATGCGCAAACGGACACACGCACGCACACACGTACACAAACTACGAAAAAATCTTGCGCTAATAAGTGCATATAAAAAAAAATCGAGAAATATGAGCAGTCAATTGCTGATAATCCCTGATGAGTAAACGGGCGGGTTCGTCTACGAAACTCTGGAGTCGGGATGCTGATAATAACATCAATCAGCTAAGTAACTATTTTACTTATATTAATTCTATTAATGTTTTAACTTTGATATCAACTACTTGCTTTAAATGTATTTTCTCTCGCTGTGTGCGTTGTGGTACAGTGGATATCGGCACGGAACGAGAAACCGGGCAGCCGAGTTCGAATTCCAGTTGAATCCATTTTATTCACTTACGTGCAAATACCCTTGGGAAAGGTATTAATCCGTCTCTTCCTTCCAGTTATGGGTCAAATAGCAGGACAGACTGGGTTCTATAGCCTTGGCTGGCAACCAGTCTACCGCAGAAAGCAATGGCAACCTACTGCGGGATAATGTTCTGTCCAGTCAGTCATGATTCTTTCGAGACATGATCGCCGAAGCGTGTATCACGTATGGCACTTAATTGACTGACTATATATATATATATATATATAGAAAAAAGTGCGAGAAGCCGTGAATGTTTTGTATAAAGTGCAGATTTATTGTTATTAATATTACTTGCTTTTTGCATAATATATTAAGTGTCCATAATGGTATTTGTGTAGTTGCACGTGTTTCGAGTCTAAAGTTAACTTTCTTCAGGCGAACAATTTTGGGGCTTCACATATCAAGATCCGTTTGTTTTTCTGATGGCCAAGGTATCGTGTATAAATAGTTAAGTGGTGAGCAGGCCAGAAAGTTCATATGCGTGCGTGCTTGGTGTTTTTTTTTTTTTTTTTTTTTTTCTACACACGTACGTTAAATCTTTCCCGTCACCTTTCGTTGGCTATAAAAAAATTTTGCACTGACTTGTGAAATTTGATTTCGTCTTTTTACTTCAAAATTGTTTTCAGCGATTCTGATTCAGTTATACTCTACGGGTCATCTAGTTCTTTTTGTTATCTTTGGAAAACTATTTGAATTTAGTGTTTTTTTTTTTATCGCGTTTAAATTACTGTGTCTGCGTGTGTGTCTTAGGTTTTTCATGTTGTTTTGTTGAGGGAAAGCATCTATTTTTTTATGAATGTGAAGTCACAAATTTAGTCACCTGAAGAGAATCAACTTTAGACTCGAAACACGTGTAGCGACACAAATACCATTATGGACACTTAATATATCATACAAAAAGCAAGCAATATTAATAATAATAGCAACAATAAATCTACACTTTAAACAAAACCTTCGTGGCTTCTCGCACTTTTTTCTTCTGTATGAATTTCTCTCGTTGGAACAGACCCTATTTCTGTTTTTTAATATATATATATATATATATATATATATATATATATATATATAAGTTGGGGTATTGTTTGAACTGTTGTCCTCATCTTTTTTACGCCCCCGCCCGACCTTCTTCATATAATTGGAATTTCGAACCGAACCTATTATTTCATTCGCTGTGGTAGATTGTTCTAGTTTTACATGCCATGTCTCTTCCAGATATCTCATTATCAGTTACTTCCCTTTAACTCAACTCTACAAGGTTTTGTACATCTTTGCTATAGCCAGGTATTGAACTCACAACCTTTGTCCACTGGGCCATCTTTCTAGTTCTCGTTCTTTTATCGCTCTTTATGGAGTTTTTGTTTTCATTCTTTTTCATTTTCGTTCCTAATTTTTTTCTTTCTTCCTCATATTTTCTTCATAATCTTTCTCATTTCTTTCTCATTTCTCCCTTCAGTATTTGCTTATACTTTTGAGATGAGGTAGTATTTACACTATTTACATTATTCGGACTATTGTCCTCATCTTTGCTGCCATGCTTACGACGTATCGGTCGTTGTAGAAAAGGAAACGTTGTAGAAAGAAGCCCGGATCGTATAACGGCCGAAACGTCGCAAACATGGCAGCAATGATGAGAACAATAGTCCGAATAACGTAAATAGTACATTTCTTCCTGGTTATACCCCAGCGACTCATAAGAAACGTTCAAACTGTCCTCTGCTTGCTTCTACACCCACTTACACCCGTCGGACTAACGGATCTTTTCAAACACTCTCACACTGTTACACTGTCACACTATATCGAGTGGTTTCGCAGGCCCTTGTGACACGTTGATGAAGCGTCTCTGCAGCATGACCAATTATTTTAGGTGACCTCACGGATAAAAATCCAAAGGATTGAGGTCGGGAGAATGTTCAGATCATGGAACCGACACCCTACATATCCATCTCTCATGGCAGTGTATCGCAAACAATGTGCTGGGGCTTTATCATGCATGAACTGCATGCGTCTTCGTATTAGCGGGAGTACATTCTATAGCAGGTCTGGAAGTGTGTTCGAAATAAGGTCACTATAGACTACTCCTGTAAGACGTTCTAGGAGAACCTATGAACCTACCAGGCAGTCACCTACAATTCCAGTCTACGCATGAATCATAAACTTATGCTGGTGTCTAGCATGTATTTTACCATGGACATTTGAATCCACCTACAAATGCTGGTTGTGTAAATCTGTTATTCCATCATCTTCCAAATAATGTTTCATACGTAAACAAGACTGAAGAGATAAACAACGGATCGGTAGTTTGTACAATAAACCATCGGCAAAAGTTCTCCCCTGGTGAGTGATCAGTTGCAAATGATAGCGATACAGGAGCTGTTCTTGAAATACCCTCTGTGCTATACAATATATATATATATATATATATATATATATATATATATATATATAAATCACCTGAGGAAGAAGCCAAAAACATAATGGGCTGGCTTCGAAACATGAGAAATTTTTTGTGTAGTGATACTATAAAGTTAAAATCATTGTAACAACCATTTCAGTATAACGCTCTACATTTGTATCGAGCACTCTTTATAAAAGTAAATGCAATGAACAACAGGTAAATAAACCTACGAGTTCAACAACTTAGTTACAATATATATATATATATATATATATATATATATATATATATATGCAGATTTCATTAAAATTTACACACAAGTTATTACGATTAATTTTTTTACGTAATTTTTATGTAATCTTTTATATATAGTCTTTAAATATAGTTTTTATATATAGTTTTTTTTTCTTTTCTGAACATAAATTATATAAAAATTGTCCATATGTTCGATTTTTCCGAGCGCTCTCGGCTATACTCTTAGCCATTATCAAGAATGAATTTTATTTTATATTTAACTGAATATATAATGTGTTTATGTATATGTGTAGAGTTTTGTGTATGTTTTCTATTCCGAACACGGTAAGCACATTTTTGCCGTGTTCGTAGTTGGTATTGTTAATTGTTGGTTTCTCTTTTTTTATTAATAATGCTTCCAAAATGTTTAGCCTTTTTTACATGTGGATGGTTCTGTTATATTTATATTATCAACGATTGTGTTACGGATAGAGTTTGTTAGGTCTCCATATGTGTTTAAATGAGATCGAATTTAACTATAGCCTGAGAGACGCAACGTGCTTGTTCTCGTCAAACGGGTTGTAGTGTGTTCAATGTAATTATTCACGTACCTGAATTGATGGAAGAACACATTTCTTCAAAGGGTTTGTAAATTCGTAAATAATATTTGTTCTCTGTAGTTTAGATCTTGCGGGTGAATTGTTATTTTTGACGATGAGGTTACTCGTAAAATTAAACTCATCCTCGATAATGGCTAAAAGTATAGCCGAAAGTGCTCAGAAGAAGAATCAAACATTTGGAAATTTTTATGTCCTAAATAAAAAAAAAATTATAAGATAAAATGAAAAACTATAAAAGAAGCTTACCTTGTTGGTCAATTTTAATGAAACCTGCATAAAAGAGAGATTGCAGCATACATGCATATATATATATATATATATATATATATATATATATATATATATTTCTTGAAAATATAAAACTCCTATCTAAACTTATATAATAAATGGAACTTTGTCTGTGTGTCTGTGTGTGTGTGTCCGTTTCCTATAGACTCCGAAACGGCTGAACCGATTTTCTTGAAAATTTACAGTTGTACTATAAGCGTCTGCGAGTGTTCCTAGCTAGATTTTGTGCCGAGATACCCTCGGGTTATAGAAGGAGGGGTCAGATTTTAATCAAATTTGATACACTCATAGACAAAAACATAAGAATCGATATTCAGATGTTTCAAGGTTGTAGTTCTTACAATAGTGCAGAAAATCGATAAAGATATATATATATATATATATATATAAAAGGCATGATGTTTTTGTGTGTGTCTGTTTATCTGCCTGTATGTCTGTATTTTTTTCAGCCCTTTTATTTTAGTTTTTGCTTCGGGCTTGGCTCTAAGTAGGTATAATTGTAGTTCTTAGTCTCAGCCATGATACCATTTACTCAGAGGACTTATTTAGCCTTCAAAATTCAGTTTACGACGAAAAAAACTTATTTGATATCGATACTTAGGAAATCAATATTTGATTGACATCCATTCATTTTCCTTTCAGACTACGGTTTCGGTTTAACTGGAAACAACTATTGCTTTTTAGTCTTTCGTGCCAACGTCCAAATAGTCTGAGCTCCAGAACCATGGATTAGTTTTAAAGCTTTCATTACACCCGAGCAACGCCGGGTTATACTGCTGGTGAAGAATGAGGATATTCCTCTATGTTAGTTGATGCTACAGTTTCTGTAAGAAGTAATTGTTTTCAGAATGGAGCTGCTAGTTTTTAGGGATTTTATCTTGGATTGTACATTTAACAACGTCTACCGTTTTTGATACACGCTCTCTCACTCTCTTTCTCTTTCTCTCTCTTTATATTAAAGAGAGAGAGAAAAACAAATATATATATATATGGTTGTAGGCATAGAGCCACAAAAAAAGCGATTAATTTCATCTGGGTATTTCTCATTTCTGTCCGTTATTAAAAAAATGTCTTCATGACGTATGTTTAAAAAAACGCCGTGTGTTTTCTTCCTTTTTTCCTTTTTTTTTTTCTTTTTTCTTGTTTGGTGACGTTTGGTTATTTTTTTTTTTATTTTTAGCTTTAATTTTTCTTTTTTTTTTTTCTCCTTCCTTTGCATCTGCATTCTTCATATCTTTCAAACTTACTTCTTTTTTCTCTGTTGCTTTCTTTTGTTCTCCTTTTCCGATTTGTTTCTTTTTTCTTTCTTTCTTGTTTAATTTTATGTTTACTTTTTTCCTTCGTTTGCGCTTTCATGTTTCTTTCATTCGTTCAATCTTCCTTTCTTTCTTCCTAATTTTAGCTTTCTTTTATTGGCTTTTTTCCTATTTCTCATTTGTTTTTGGTTTTGTTTTTTTTGTTTTTTTTTTTCTTTCATTCATCCATTCTTTTTTTTATTATTATTATTACTTCCTTTTCGGGTTTCTTTCTTTCTTTCTTTCTCTCTTTCTTTCTTTCTTTCTTTCTTTCTCTGTTTCTTTCTTTACTTATTATTTATTCACTTTTACATTTTTTTCTTTTATCCATTCTTTGTGTTTTTGTATTTCTTTTCTTTCTTTTTCTTCACACTTCCATTTTTTTCAATTTGCCTCTCGTTTTTTGCCTTTTCTTTTTCACTTTTGTTTTCTTTTATTTATTCTTTTTCTTCCTTTTTTGTTTTTTCATGTTTCCTCTCGAATTTTTCCTTCCTCTGTTTGAAAGTTTTTCTTTTTTTCTTCCTTTTCTTCTTTTTTATTCATCATTTCTTTGTTTCTTTGTTTATTTCCATTTTCTTTCTTTCTTTCTTTCTTTCTAATTCTCCTTCCTTTCTTGCTTCTTTATGAAAGGTTATGTTTTCATTCTTTTTGTTTCTTAAGTTTTTTTTTATCATTTTTTTCATTGTCTTTCTTATTTTTATTTTTATTTTTCATTTCTCCTTTTTACTTTTCTTTTCATTTTTCACTTTTCTTCACACTTTTTCCTTTTTTTTTTTTTTCATTTCTCCTTTTTACAATTTCTTTCATTTTTAACTTTTCTTCCTTTTTGTTTGTCATTTTTGTTTTCTTCCTTTTATCTGATTTTCGGCTTCACCTTGTTGTTTTCCTTTCTTTTCCTTTTCTCTAATTATCTTTCTTTCGTCCTTTATTTATTTATTTATTTCAGTCTAATTCTCTTTCTTTTCTAACTTAATTCTGAAGCTTCTCTTTTCTTTCCGAATCTCATCCTAAATGAGTTCTTATTTTCCTTCAAGCTATGATATTTTCAAGAAACTCTTAGCAATCAAAAATTACAGTGTTAGTTTGAAGGGAAGTAAAAAAAAAACTCAATATATTAGGAATAAAAAAGGTGAAGCTGACAGGACCTTTACCAGATGTGTCCTATCACAATTAGGCAGACACTCGGGACCCACTTCACCTCTTTTCAGTTAATACTATCAGTTGTCTTATAGAGAAATGAAGGGAAGGGTGAATGTTGATCCTATGTGAGCTAATGGAAGATCTGTTTTGGCGGGAAACTATCATCAGATGGAAGTAGGAAGCAGTGCGCCTCTGCGCATGCTTTAGCTACCACGTGTCTCTCACGAAAGAGAAAAGTTTATGAACGGGTTCAAGTTTCGCAAGTGAATTACACGCGTACCCTATTTTATTTATGTATATCTGCGCACGTGCAGGACAGAGAGCGAAAAAAGAAAGTGTGTGTGTGTGTGTGTGTGTGTGTGTTGTGTGTGTGTGTGTGTGTGTGTGAGTGCTTATGTGTGTGTGTGTGAATAAATATTTGCTTAAAATAGTCAGTCAGTTAAGGGCCATACGTGATACACGCTTCGGCGATCATGTCTAGAAAGAGACATGACTGACTGGGCAGAAGATTATCCCGCAGTAGGTTGCCATTGCTTTCTGCGGTAGACTGGTTGCCGACCAAGGCTATAGAACCCAATCTGTCCTGTTATTTAATCCATAACTGGAAGGAACAGACGGATTAATAACTTTCCCAAGAGTATTTGCGCGTAAGTGAATGCAATGAATCCAGCTAGTACAAAGCGTAATTGGTGGAAACAGCAAGATTGTGATGCGCCAATTTTCAAATAGTGAAAAAGCTTCTTTCCTTGAAAATCAGCATTAAAAACCTTAACTCTTGCCCTCTATTTTAGCATGAATTTCTAACTCGAAAGAAAGATTCGAAGTCCCGAAGAGCAAATGTTATCCCTAATCATTTATCCAGATATAAACAGATCTATCTGTGGATGACTATTTACGCTGTCACACCCTGACTGAGCACTCTGGAAGAATGGTAGACTTTGAAAAACAGTAGCTACTCTGGCATCTACGCATTGTTCATTCAGCAGTGAATTAGAATACTTTCAGCTATTGGGCATGTATAATAATAATATACACGCTAAAATGTCTGCCTTCTTCTACCGAGCGCCCATAGCTCAGAGGTAGAATCGCCAATTCGGTCGGGTTTCAATCCTGGGTTAAAAGCAATCTGAGTCTAACCGTACTGATGAGCTGTGATACAGCGAAACAGATCTGTCTGCAGATGACTATATATATATATATAAGAGTAGCTTAGCTGTAGCACTTGACCAGATCTATGGAGCACCCAGTGGGAAGCGAAGTCATTAAGTCAGTTAAGTGTCATACGTGATACACGCTTGGGCGATCATGTCTCGAAAGGGATATGACTGACTGGACAGATGGTTATTCCGCAGTAGGTTGCTATTATTTCTGCAGCAGACTGGCTGTCAGCCAAGGCTATAGAACCCAATCTGTTCTGTTATTTAACCCATAACTGGAAGAAAGAGACGGATTAATATCTTTCCCAAGGGTATTTGCACATAAGTGAATGCAAGTAATTCAACTGAAATTCGAACTCGGCTCCCAGATTTGTCGTTCCGAGCCGATATCCACTGCATCTCAACTACTCAGTCGTAACTGACTGGAAAGATTATACATATATGTATAGACCGGCCAAACGTTACTACGCTGAAAAAAAAAACATCAAGCGGTACGTGTGTTTGCGTATATACACTTAAATCTGTCAGTCAGTTAAGTTTCACACGTGATACACGCTTAGGCGATCATGTCTCTTTCGATTTTTACCGCAGTAGGTTGCCATTACTTTCTACGGTAGACTGGTTATTAACCAAGGCTATAGAACCTAATCTGTCCTACTATTCAACCCATAGCTAGTGGGAAAAGAGATGGAGTAATAACTTTCCCTAAGGATATTTGCACGTCAGTGAATGAAACGAATTCGACTGGAATTCGAACTCAGCTCTCCAATTTCTCAATTCTAGTCGATAGCCACAACGTTATGTATATGCATTTTTTATAATAAAAACCAGGTGTTTATCTGACTGGCCACACCCGCCAGTTTCTTACGCGCGATACCAGGTAGTCATCAGGTCGCTTGACACCTGACTTTATTAATATAAAATATAATGTTCTGTTATTTTGATATTGCGAACTTTGTTTTGGTTTGTCCTTGTGCTTCTTCGGGATAAGATGATTGCTGGTCGCTCATATCTGAGTACGTCTGTCTGCTAGGGCGGCTAACCAATCCCTGTTGCAAATGTCTGTTCAGTGTTTGCGCAACACCCACGGAGTCCACCTCACAAGCTAAAACTTGAAGGAAGAATTTACTCTATGACTTGTAATAATTGCCACAAAGAATCAATCAAGTGCCATACGTGATACACGCTTTGGGCGATCATGTCTCGAAAGAGACATGACTAACTGGGCAGAAATTTATCCCGCAGTAGGTTGCCATTGCTTTCTGTGGTAGACTGGTTGCCAGCCAATGCTATACAACCCAATCTGTTCTATTATTTATCCCATAACTGGAGGGAAGTGACGGATTAATACCTTTCCCAAGGGTATTTGTGCGTAAGTGAATGCAAGGAATTCAACTGGACTTCGAACTCGGCTCCCCGATTTGTTGTTAATACTTAGAAGTCTCAGAGAATTTAAATAAAAGATTACACAAACAAAAAAAATATTTTACAAAAGAACACATTGAATGCATTAGTTGCTCATCGTAACAAGACTTACCACAATTTCGTTTTAAAAAATGCAATTCTAATTAAAAGAGAAAATAATTTACTAATACGAAAATGTTTAAAAAGTGATTTAATCGCGAGATTATCCACAGTAAATTTATGTCCAGATACTTCCATCTTTCTAAGCAGAACTTCTGTTATCATAATATGGGATGTTTAATAAGAAAAATGATGGGAACATGGACAAAAAAAAAAAAAAAAAATAGAATCTAAATGAAATTGTTGAGATTTGTGGAAGAATTAGAAAACAGAAACATGACGAATAAGCAAGAACAAAAAGAATAATCAGGAACAATAAAAAAAATGAGATATTGCATTTAATTTTTGCAGATTAAAGTTTGTTAGAAAGTATAGAGCTGGAAGAGAGTTCCACTAGCGAGAAGTGCGATAAAAGAAACTGTTAGCATAGAACTTACAATAAAATCTAGCCAATTCAACTGTAAATCGGTGAGCCCTCGCCGCCAGTCTCGTACTTTAGATTTTAAAAAGAGTCTAGGTACCATGGAGAACAGTAACTCTTCAACCCCCACCCCCCACCCCACACACACACCAACCAAAAAGTGGATATGACACAAGGTCGAGGTTTAATGTGGGGAGCCCGGACGCATACGAGCAGGCAAGGTACAAATTTACCCATTCTCGGCAACCGCCGGTCGCGCTGGCCCCGGTGACGAGCACCGGCCCACTTCTCTGGTGCAATGGGCTAGCGCGGCGTCGGGACACTGTTCCCCGGGACCGAGCATCTCACAGTAGAATTTTTCTCAATTGCATGTCTGTCCTGAGATACAACTGAGCCGCATTCTGTCTTCGAGGACAAAGATGCAACTGAGAGATGATTTGGATCTTCACCCATCACAAATGTGGCAGGTGAGTATTTACAAAAAATGCAAAAGAAAGCAACTTTATAGCGTTGGGAAAATGGCTGTAGCCAAGACACCAAATCAGGACTAATAATATTGCTAATTCAAGGCTCCCTAAATATATAGCGAGACAACCGGCCCATATATAGCATCAATATCCTAATTTTGCACTAGATATACTACAAATCATCCAATATGACACAATTTCCTAGAACCAACCAATGTGTAGATAAAAAGCATATACATTCTCATGAAAAAGTAGATCACTGTGTCGTGCTTTCATTAATCTATATCTATCCGAGTAACTTGAAGGGAATCTCGAACTGAAACCTTTATTTAATTCCGAGTAGGTTATCGGCATACACCTGATGAAGGATGGGGCACAAGAGCTGAAACGATGTGATAATTAGTTACGCGAAAATTGTATATCTTTGACAAAAAGCTAACGAAAGACTTTGTTTTGTTTTTGTTTTTTTCTAGAGAAAGCTTGCTTAGAATGTAATCTTATACTGAAATTCGAAACATTTTGAGAAGTAAATCTTAAGTTTTGTTTATTGGCATATCAACACATATGAGTTATTTAATATTAGAATTATTTGATATTAGAACTCACCGGTTGAAATATAATTTAGAAGAAAAATAAAGAAAGGCTTTAAGGGTTAAATCACAGTTGGTATAGAAGGTTTTATGAGTAGTGGAACCGGAATTTTTCAATTTTCTTCTTCATATTATTATTGACTAAGCACTACATATCACGAATATAGAACAACATTTACAAAAATCTTAGTCAAAACATAATGTACTCACACTCGAGAAAAGTAACTCGCTGTGATTTTACGAACTAACGTTCTCAGCTGACATTAACTGAAATGACGATTTTGAATTTATTGCTAAGTAACCTGCTTAGAAGGTTGATTCACTGTGTGGTTGCGAGACAGTTTTGCTCCCCAGAATCTATCCTAAATATCTATAAGTCTACCACTCGTCCATGCTTAGAATATTGCAGCCACACATGATCTACTACTCCGGTTATTTATGTAGATCTCCTTGATAAAATATAAAGAAGAAACAGCAATATTATTGGTCCCGATCTGGCAACTCAACTTCAGTCACCTCCCCACAGCCGTAAGGTTAACTTCTTGTTCTTTTTCTTAATGATACTTTCATGGCAATTGTTCGAAGAAGCACTCTGCCACGCTACTTCAATTCTCGTTTCTGACGTTAACTGACCTTTTTGTATATCAGTGCAGTTTTTCGTGTCTAAAAGAATTCTTTTGGAAATATTTACTAAGAACTTTTTTCGCTAGAACAAACTTTGTTAATTTAATCTATTTTTCCTTTTGTTCGTCTCTTCGTTTTTTACTTGAATTTAATTTAATTTTTTTCTTTATAGTTTTTTTTTCAGCTTTCATCTCGGCGGCATTGGCCGCCATCTTTTTTTCCTGAAGTAAAGACTTACCAGACTGGTGGTTTCGTTTTATTGAATTTTTGTTTAATTTTCTTTACTCTTTTATTTATTATCTACTTTATTTGAACAAGTTTTGAAGAATCTTTGAATGAAAATCTTTTTGTTAATTGTTTTTGACATCTGAACAGTTTTTTTTTTCTTGTGAGTCATTTGATTTTTTCGTTTTCCCCTCCTCGGTTTTGGGCCGTCATTTATTTTATTTTTGGGTGGTTAACATCTATTTTTCCCAGACTTCAGGTTTTGTTTTGTTTTTTGTTTTTTTATTCGGCTTTATTTCTTAAACTTTATTTCATTTAGTTTTAAATCATTTCCTTTTTTTTTTCTTTTTTGTCCTTGAGCGGACTTTTTCTTTTTTGTCCTTGGACAAAGTTAATTTACATAATTTTATTGTAATTTTTTCTTATTTTTTTTCTTTTCTTTTTTTTTAAAAATTAAACCAGTAAGGTTTAATGTAATTCTTTTCTCAAAGTTTAATTTTAAATTAGTTTATCGACATTTTTCGGTAGTTAATTCGATTTTTTTTTTACTCGTATAACCAGTTTTACTTTTAATTTTGTACTTTCTTGTGTATTGTTGTTTTTTTGTTTTTTTTTTCCTCACCGTTATTGTTGACGTTTTTTTAGCTTCTACTGTTTTAGAAGGATTTTTTAATTCTTAAATTTTAACTCTTGGCGTTTTCTCCCCTCCCCTTACCTGGTCCAGTGGCTATCTTTTGCAAGAGAAAAATATAAAAATATTTCATTATTTGTCTATATTTCTGAGATGAGATGCTAGGAATTTCGAACCGAACCCTTTATTACGATTACTGAGGTATATCATTCTCATTCCACGTGTGAAGCATCTTTGGTAGTCAATAGTTATCTCCCTCTAACCCGACTCTAACTTACTTATTCACCACTGCTGTAGCCTGGTATTGAACTCACAACTCTTTGGGTCATATCACTGGAACTAACCAACGTCTATATCCACTGGGCCATATGGCCCAGTGGATATAGCACCTGAATAAGGCCGGAATGTACAACGGCCGAAACGTCGCACAAATGATAACAAAGATGAGGACAATAGTCTGAATAATGTAAAGAGTATAAAAATATTTGCTCGCTTAGCTTAGTGAAGATGGTCGGTCTGTGTGAAAAGACCTATTCAGATTTGCCTTAGAGGCAGACCCACCCGCTAAAAGAAACATTAAACGGGTTGAATTGTTCCCCGAAACCATGAATAAGAAAGACCAGTCGAAAGAAACTAGTAGCACAGCTATAAATGACGTAAATGTGCCAAAGTCATCGGAGGTATCAGACAAGACGACTTATGTGACCCGTCAAGTCACTCCCAGTTGTATAATTAATATCGCGGAAACTTTGGAAACAGCCAAAAGTTATGACCATCTCATAAAAGAATATAGGCTTTTGTTGGAAGACACCCAAGAACGTTTTATTGGTGATCCCATCACTGATGTCCTTATGGGGATGGGTGTAAAATCACAGAGTCATTAAAGGGGCTGCTTCTGTTCATGTGAAAAATATGAGAATCGGCGAAGGATCTCTGTAGCAGTATACAAAGTCCCTCCTTAAAATAGTGGGAGAGCATCTAACTACCAACTTTAGTCAGCATGGCCAAATTCTAAGTACCACTTCTGACAACCTGAACAACGGATGGGGCATCGGTACCACGCTCAATCGTTTGGATTTCGTCTTTGTTCGTAGCTGTTTGGACTTTTACGGTCAGAAAGTGCCGGTTATCGTGAACTTCAGATAACCAACTTGTTGGAAGTGTGAAGAGACAGATCACCTCTGATTTTTCTGTCTGAAGAAAAAGACCTCTGGACTACCGGCAGCAGGCAACCCAAATCCCCGTCTGACTGATACTGATAGTTCCGCTGCGCTTTTTACCAGCGCCCGGTGCGGACAAACATCAGGTTGGTCTAGTTCTCCATTCCCTACAAAACCTTTCACAAATAAGAATAAGGAAAAGGAAGAAGGGGTGTGGCGTGTCGTGTCGTTGGTAGGTAGAAAGAGAAGAGCCAAGCAGCAGAACCTCAGTCCCCTGAAGCCCCCAGGAAAAAAAAAACACCTACAATTTAATTTCTACTAACTCTGCGAGCAACGCGAGTCGAATAAAGAATAAAAAGGAGTTGGAAGAAAATTGAAACGCTGAATAAACTAAAGGAAGATCTTGAAGAAAATTAAGTTAAAATAAAACAAAGCCAGTAGGGTGCAAGAAAGATCATGGCCCCTCCCCAATGTCTGGACCATTGAACCCTACCCCTTCCAAAATGACATAATTCAAAATGAGAACCACACCATTTCCTTCTCTAGTCCTTCCAGACAAGCTTCACCAATTTCCATTCCCAGTCATTACCTTCACAGTCACATAGCCTAGTGAAGAAGATAAAAGATCTTAAATACTCACTAAAAATAAAAACCTAGAGTGGAAGGACGAAGAAAACCCAAAGAACTTCCCAAAGGCTAAAACAATTTTAACAGTGTTGCGATCAGGCTCGGGTGCGCAACAGATATGAAGCATGATCGAGGAGGCCAACGATGCCATCTGGCATATTTCGATAATGATAATATTAAAAGATTTCAACAATATGGTACTGAGAGGTTCCTGCTTTTCGTTTAGCCCTTCCTGTATAGAGCGCTAAAATTAACATTTCCTTTAGACATTGGTGGCCTTTCTCGTGATAGCGCCATAAGAAGTGAAATGGGTCTAAGCTCAATGGGACAGCTCGTTCAATGCAGAAGAGCAAACCTAAGCGGTCCGATAGTGATGGACACTCGAGAGAAATCTTCTAGCTGGTGAACTCGTCTTTGGATGTGGCATGAGCTATTCTTTTCGCAGATCCGGCGTACTTGCTTTGCCTGCTGGATGTTAGTATAAAGGAAAAAGCTCTTTGTTACATTAGGGTTTACGCGCCCTGTGACTGTGTTGACCAGCCTGATTTGTTTCAGTAGATAGAATCGTTTTTGACGATATCTCGTCGAGCAGTTTTAGTGGGGGAATGGAATGTCATCGTTGCCCTCGACATAGATTGTATAGGAGCAAATTCAGGTACTAACAATCGGGATGTGAAATCATTTCGGGCTTTATCGATAAGTTTGATCGTGTTGATAGGTATTGTAATGAATACCCCGGGCGGTAGTGTGGACTTTTGAATATGGGCAGCTCGACTACGGCGGTGCGTTCTAGTTACTTCGACCGAGTTTTAATTAATAGAGCCGGTGTAGGCTTTTATGTTGTCCAAGTTTTCGTTCGCTAGTTTATTCGGATCATAGGCTCGTTCCTGCTTTGTGTAAACTTAAATAAACCTAAGGTTAGAATGGCTGGCTATTGGAAATTGAACGCATCATTATTTCGTGAGCAAGATTTCCAGGACCAGCTGTTAATAATGCTACAGCGGGAATTGACAAGGAACTGTGGTGGTACACGTAAAAGTCCAAAATTATATCGTTTGCTGCTGATTACAGTCGTCGACTCAATCTAGTTAGATTTGCAGTGCAAACGGCGCGTGGCGGGAAAAGTTGATTGGGCGATTACATCCTGTGATAGTGGGGACGTCAGTCAGTTAAATGCCATACGTGATACACGCTTGGGCGATCATGTCTAGAAAGAGACATGACTGACTGGGCAGAAGATTATCCCGCAGTAGGTTGCCATTGCTTTCTGCGGTAGACTGGTTGCCGACCAAGGCTATAGAACCCAATCTGTCCTGCTATTTAACCCATAACTGGAAGGAAGAGACGGGTTAATATCTTTCCCAAGGGTATTTGCGCGTAAGTGAATACAATGGATTTAGCTGGAATTCGAACTCGGCTCCCCGATTTCTCGTTCCGAGCCGATATCCACTGTACCACAACGCACATCCAGTGGGGACGTAATCTTAACTAATAACTAGGACAGAGTTGATCTCCTTGCTTAACAAGAAGTTAGGGCTAGGGTAAAAAGTATGTTTTTCGAGGCGAAGAGCATGGCCGATGAACTGCGTGCAGTGGAAGTTGGTATTGTGTTCTATCGACATGTTGCGTATGTCACATTGCCAGATAAACAGATCGTGATTACAAACGCGGGCTTATGTAAGGCTATTCGTGACAATTTTAGGATCTGTTTACCAGGGTTCACGGTCTGCGCACTGCATAGTTCGACGACTATTTGGCCGATTTTTTCTAAAGCTGCTGGGTGCAAGGCTACAGTTACAGAGTCGGAAATCTAGGAAGCGCTGAAGCTAGTTGGCAGAGACAAAACTCCTGGATTAGATGGTCTACCCTACGAACTCTACTTGAAGCAGTCGCCCGTCCTTGTTCCTTTGGCACTGATTTAGAACAACTAAATAAAGTAGGGGTCTATATCTCAATGCTTCATCAGGAGTGTAATCAAGCTCCTACGCAAAGACAAGGACGTTGGTGATGGGAGAGGTCACTTTCGACCTTTAATGATATTAAACACAGAGGTAAATTTTTAGCCAAGATCTTAGCCAGCCGTTTGCAGTCTGACTGGCTCCGAACAGATTTGTGCTGTGAAGTGCAGGACTATTCAGGACAAGCTTTATATGGTACGTTTGATCATCGTGCAACCCGCATTGATCAACTTAGATCAGTCCAAAGTAGTCGATAAGGTTAACCATCAATTTCTAGGGGCGGTCATATTGACCGCTGATTTTGGGCCGTACTTTAACACCTGGATTCGACTTCTGTATGCGTCTCCCGGTGCGCTGGTGGAAGTGAATGGGATTCAATCGGAGCCTTTCCTATTGTTTGGCTCCATTCGTCAAGGTTTCTCGCTTTCGCCTTTACTGAACGTTCTTACATTGAAGCATTTCCTTAAAGACGAATCATGTCTTATTTCCAAACTGCAGTGATAGGACGGTGGAAACCCTCGTTCTGAATGGGCGTGCCTCTTCGTCCTACAGCATGAATGCTGGTGTCCCACAGGGCTCTATCCTGGGCCCGACGCTCTTTCTTATTTTCATCAACGACCTCCCAGATGAGATCAAGTCCCAAGTAGGCATCTACGCAGATGACACTACAATATACTCCCGCACCAGTAAGAAACCTGTCGTGGCGGACAGACATAATCTCGCTGTTGACCTTGAACGGGATCTACACACTGTGGTGAACTGGGGCAAGAAGTGGCTTGTCAACTTCAATTCATCTAAGACCAAGCTGTTGTCTGTCAACCATTACAGGCAACCTCTCCTGCCTCCCATAAGCATGGACCAAGCGATTCTCCCGGAGAGTAATACCTCCTCGGACTTACCCTGTCCTCAGACCTCAAATGGAACCACTATATTGAATCCATAGCTAAATCTAGTGCTAAGAAGGTTGGGTCACTATGTCGATCCAGGATGCTTTTTCCACCTGAATCCATCCTGCATATATACAAGTCAACCATCCGTCCGTGCATGGAGTACTGCTGCCATTTATGGTCAGGTGCCCCTGCCGTTCTCCTCAGTGTTCTCGACAGGCTCCAAAGGAGAGTCTGTAATGTGATAGGTACTGATCTGGCGGCTCGACTGCAGCCACTTCCCCATCGTCGAAATGTAGCCTCCCTTTGTCTCTTCTATAAATACTTTCATGGCTTCTGCTCAGACGAACTTAAGTCACTGTCACAGGTGTTTACTCGTGCAACCAGACTGGCAACTGGATCCCACCCATTCACAGTCAGGTTAGCCAAATGCAGACGACAATTCTACTCCTGCAGTTTCTTCTCTCGCACTTCCCGCCTGTGGAACTCATTCCCGTATTCTTGCTTTCCTGACGGCTACAACCTCCAGAAATTTAAATGCAAAGTCAATACTCATTTACTAACCACTGGACTCTAGCTCTCTCCCCACACCCGTATATCCTTCCCTTTCTCCCCACCTATGTATCTGTCATCGCACATGCTTTCTCAGCTTTCTATTGTTCCTTTCTAACTAGTTTGTACTTCTCACTCTTTTCTAATTAATCTTTTTACATTTATGTAGCCCCCTGCACATCAGTGGCATTTCCGCCTTGCTCAGAGTGAAATGATTAAAAAAAAAAAAGCTCGTAATCCTGTTGGGAAAGTTTATTGAATATATCATAGTTCACACCCTGCGCGGAAAGTTTTTTGGCTTCGAGCCAGTTCTGTCTGTAGTAATGTGGTACCGTCGTTGATGAAGGCCGAATAGTGACGGCTGTGTTGAGTATAAGAGGCCGATTTAGAGTGGCACTTTGATCCCGGTTAGGGATAAAGAGATTGTTCTAGCTGGATTGAACAGTGGTAGCTCCGTCAGAAATTAGGTTAGATTTAGGCTTGTCTTTTTGTCTTTAGTTTCTTCTTTCAAAGTAAACATAGGAAATAATAGTGTCTGCATTGATATACGGTCATCTGCATAGTAAATATCTGTCAACTTTTTTGCAGTATATCGACTTGAGAATCTTGGCAAAAATTCTCAATGCGTCGTCAAGGGTGATGGTAAAAAGAAAAGGTGCAAGTGTGTCACCCTGGAGTATTCCTGCTTTTATGTCGAAGTTAGTGTCTTCGTCTGTGGATCTAATGAATGATTTGGTGTTAATATCATTATGGCAGTTACTCTCTCAGAGAAGATGCAATATGCCAAAAGGATTTTATCCATTTTTCTCTACGTACAGAATACAAGGTTTTAGAAAAATTTATAAAAAGTAAGGCGAACTGTAGATTATTTGCCCTGACGTCCTCAATAATACCCGTACTAGCAGGATTTATCCAAGGTTTGATTTATTTTTCCGAAAAATATTTTGAGTTTTTTCAAACACTTTTTTTTAACTTTCGGCTGTATTCTGTTGAGAAACATTGAGTTGTAAATTTTAGTTGCGATGGAGATAAGTGCGATTCCTGTAGATTTTTGGTGAACCAAGTACACGAACGCAGAATGCGAAACACTTTTAACTTGCGAGGGATCTACTGTTTTACTCATGGTGCAAGACGAGTTGTCCGTCCGGCAACTAGCTACATAGCTATGTTATGATACAGAATGCGTCCCAAGTGATCTTCCGACGTTGATGTAGGACCGTAGGTGGCTGGCGTGATAGACTCATGAATATCCGAGCTAACTCAACCGAATTAAAATAGAAACATAGAACTATATTTTTATGAGAGAGAGAGAGAGAGAGAGAGAGAGAGAGAGAGAGAGAGAGAGAGAGAGAGAAAGAGAGAGAGAGAGAGAGATACTTTAATTAACTTCAGTCGAGAAGGTATATCAGTTTAAGATTTTATTGTATTTTTACAATTTTCGAATAAGGTGAAGATAGGGATTTAAAAATACATCTGACTAAACTTATCGATTGAATTCAAGAAGACTTATTTAAATAAATTAATGCTATTTAAATCTCCCTCTCTTTCACACACACGCACACACACACACACACACACTCTCTCTCTCTCTCTCTCTCTCATACACACATGCATACAGACACAAATATATACAAATTATTTTTAGATAGAGTGTATCTGAAAATACTAAAATAAATAAAAAGAGGAAAATGTGCCTTGATAAAATTCCTCAGAACACGAAACGCGTCAGCTAAAAATACCTTCCCTCTTGTCTTTATATATATATATATATATATATATATATATATATATATATATATATAAAGGAAAATTCAACACGCCATTTCAAGTGGTTATAAACTATAGTTCATTTCTATGAGATAATTAGCTCATTTCATCAGACCTTACAATATAATTTCCATATACCTATATATATATATATATATATATATTATAACATAGTGATGATCCACGTATACTGTCTTAATATGTATAGGAAAAACTACTAAAAAGTTGTAAGTTTAAAAATGTATTTTTTGACAGTATTTATTTATTTCTGTTATTATATTTGATATTTCAGACCGTCCTCGGCCTTTCATCAGAAACAAATGAGTTTAAAATTTAAATTAGAAGCGTTTTCGCGAGGAGCGTTCGTTGGAGAGATTGTTTACATCACGTGACGCAGAAAGCGACAGATTTTTAAAAAATATTTGTAAACGTAAACCTATCTTTAATAATACTTATAAATGTTGTTTTTTAAAAAAAATTTTAAGTGTATCCAAAAAATGTTTAACTATTGAAATATTTATAAAGATTCAAAACACCTATCAGGAAATTTCAAATGTCAGAAATCCCGTTGCTTAGTTTGCAAACATTTAGTAAACGGTGCAGTATTTTCTCTACCCAACACCAACATCAAATTACACCCACAACGCCTCACCTGTGACAGCCAAAACATAATATATTTTCTCTTCTGTTCAATGTGTCCAAATAGTGGATATATTGGTGAATCTGAAAATAGCTTTAGATTCCGTTTCAATAAACTAAGCATACGCCAAAACAACCCGTATTCACCCATAGCAGAATACTTCAATCAACCAGGACACACATTAGAAAACTGCAAATGTTTACTAATAGATTCTGATTTTAGTTCTACATACTCACATAGAAAGAAAGAAAAATACTCGATTTTAAAATTAAATACATACAGGCTATGGTTAAATAGGGACTTAGGTGTTTTGAATCTTTATAAATATTTCAATAGTTAAACATTTTTTAGATACACTTAAAAAAAATTTCTTTAACAGTGGGGAAAACGGTTACTTGCATGAAACAATGTATCTACGTACTAGCCGGAAGTGTCAAAAATTTAAGAATACATACATCAAATCATACGGAGACACATTGTTCCTTGCAAGTAACTGACTGGTTCACTGTTAAAAAGCGTTTTTCGAATGTTCTGGGTGAAATTAACTTGTATTTTTTGTTTTTCACGGTCTGAACGAAACAGTTTTCATTCTTTCCTATTGCCGAAATAAATACTTTATTTATAACCGTTTAATATTTTATATATATATATATATGTGTGTGTGTGTGTGTGTGTTTAGATAGCAAATTTTCTTTTAGACATGTCAGATTAAATAAATTGCAAACATTGTGCCTACTTATTTTTAATAAAATCCGTTCATACTCACGGATAATTTTTCGCGTATTATAATTGAAAGAAGTCAGAAATGAGATGTAACGTTGATAGATGTCATTATCATTCATTTCTCAAGGTACCCAAGTACTTTCAA